>JBCJKH010082036.1:0-15194 GCA_039877255.1 Loriculus beryllinus
TACTTTGGCTGGGTGGCTATTTGGAGCTGTCTGATATTTTCATGTTTGGGGTCCTGTTTTGTTTTGGTTTTTTTTTTTTTTTTTTCCATCCATCATTTTTTGTTTGTGCTTGTTAAGGCACTTCCTCTTATTCTGATTTTATACTCTTTTCCCAAGAGAGTTGTTATATCAGGTTTATTTTCTCGTCTATTGTTTCTCTAAGCTAATCTCCTTGTTTTCTTTCTTTCTGTCATTGTCTTTCCTATTTAGGCTCTTTGTGTTTGTCTTTACTTACAAGCTTGCCTTTATCTAGTTTTGCACGAGAAAAATTGCTCAGTTTGGCAACAATTTTGAGGCTGCATCTATTTTTGCCTTATTTTTTTATTACCGTGACAAACCTTTCCATTTAATGGTATCTTGCTAACAGAAAGAACACCTTGTTATCTTTGTTGCTTCATGTTCTCCATGGGCTTAAGGCTGCTCTGCTGACTTTATTCATTCCACTGCAAGTGTTGACTTGTGAAGGATGTGCACTTGTCGTAACCAACTGCAATTTTTCTATTTTTTCATTTGAATTCTGCCTTTGAATTATCTGCTACTGTAATTTTGGTCATAGAGGGACTGAAGATGTGTTCATTCAGTGCATAGGGGAGAGTGATGCTGCCCCACGTTCAGGATGCTGAGTCAGTGCTTGGTAGGCGTTCACACCATCATGTATGCTAATGACAGTTATTTTCTGAAATTATGAGCAAAAATCTATTTTTATATTTTCTTGATAACTCATTCAAAAAGTTACTTTTTTTTTAAGCTAAAAACTTTCCTTTCATGTTTTTTCCTAGAGAAAAGTTCCTTTTTCTTTTTTCCCACTTAATTTATATTATATGTCCATTCTTAGTTCTCCATATTTATTTTTCCTTTATATATTTCAACTGCTTTTAAAAGCTAATTAAAGCTATCATTTAACAGTGAAAGACCTTAGTCATCATTAATTTTTCGTACTTCAAGTGACAGTGTATAAGGGGTTAAATCAAGCATTTGACATTGTTTTATTCATAGCTTAGAATCTTGATATATTCATAGAAGTGTTTCTGGAGAAACTTTTAAAAGGTGAAATATATATTTTGAATGCTGAGTTACTACTAAATAGCGTGACTGGTATTGTTTCAGAAATAGGTTACAAAATGCAGTTTTGGGGTCTGTGTTATATATGGTATTTCTATTGATAAGCATCACCTAAATAAATACATATACATGTAAACTGTATGCTAAAATGACATAGGGAACTACATGTGAACTTGAATAACTTTGCTGGAAGTTCATCTGATCATGCCCAGGTAATATATGCCTCTTGCAGTGAAAATGAGAGTGTGCAACTTGATCTCTTTGGCTCTAAAGGAAAAAAAGCTTTGAACTGATTCTAAATGTGGTGGATATAATTCACAATAATTTATTTTAACCGTTAGATGCAATTCATAAATATCTGTTGGACCAGCGACTACGAAGTTGGGTTTCACATGAAACAAAGTCAGAAACCTGGGGCCTTCATTATGTTTTACTGTGAGGGTGGTGAGACACTGGAACAGGATGCTCAAAGGAGTTGTGGATGCCCTATCCCTGGAAGTGTTCAAGGCCAGGTTGGATGGAGCTTTGAGCAACCTTGTCCAGTGGAAGGTGTCCCTGACCATGGCAGGAAGGTTGGAACTGGATGATCTTTAACATCCCTTCCAACCCAAAACATTCTAGGATTCTGTGATTATAAAAGAAATTGAATCATGCATCTAAGTGATGCCAAAACTCTATGGGAAATCTCATTAAACAACTAACAGATATCTTCAAACTACCCAGTAGCTTTGAAAATAAAGCCTTTGGTCATACAAACATTCCTAAGGCTTTAATTATCTAGCTGCAAACAGCATTATCAAATTGATAGGAATGTTGTTATCGATTTTGTCCAAATTTTTTTCCTTCATATTTAATACCATTGATTATGGCAGCCCTTTGCTATTTGCCTTTCTGAAGTTCTCTTGTGTGCTGTTATTCAGTCATTAAGGGGGTCCTATACAAGCCAGTATGGACTCTTCTGCTCCTCTAAATCACAGATCAGTTCAGTTGGACTTTGCTTGGTAATTAGATCCATTTAGTGAGTGCAGGCCTGTGATGCTTTAGGACCAGTATAAAATGTATGATGGAAAACACACAGCTGTAATTTCATAATATGGAGATTGATCTTAAGTCATTCCTAGAATTAATACCACTTTTATTACATGAGTGTGCATGTAAGAGCTATTGTTTCTTACTGAAAGGCTGTATAACCCACATAGGTGCATCTACTTAATATAACGTGTCAACACAACTTAGATGCCATTAAAAAGCTATAGTAGGTGAAGTGCTGCCAAACCTGAGGGATGTTAACACTTCCGACAAGATTAACAGCTTGGGGAAATCGGACTCCCTGCATTGATCAGCAGGTTGATAGGAAAGCTGCCATAGCAACAGTGACAATATATTATTTTCATCTATCAGTCATCTCTCTGGGCTTGACTGGGAGACATTGATGCTACATTTAGTTGGCACTCAAAGGCGGGATGTTCAGCATACCCTTAAAATGTAATTTCATTGTTCTTTGTCCTTTGAGCTCTTGCATGTCCCATTTTACATCTCTTTTCAATTCTGCTTTGCTGACAGCAGGTTTTATAAAGGTGTATTGAATAGCTTTGTGGGGGGGGGTGAGGCAGTTTGTTTGGGGGGTTTGAGGTGAGGGTTTGGGTTTGTTTCTTTTTGTTTGTTTGTTTTGTTTTGTTTTAATTTCTCTTTGAAGCTGTAGCTATTGAGGCTGGAAGTGGGACTCCCAGATTTCAGCTCCTTCTTGGTCTGTAGGAGCGACCTACCAGGGTGGAAAAGGGTTTTCTCGAAAACTGATTATTAAAGGGTCAACTGAGTGTGACAGTTCTGTCAGAATAAAAAAGCCATTAATTAACACTTGTCATCTGTGACAGTCACAGGTAATTCCCCAATGGCAGGTCTCTGCATTTGTCAAATAGATTGCCGTTATTCCTTCGACAACTGGACCATGAAATCTAATTTTGCCACGTATTGCTGTTTACACCAAGTTTTGAAATGGATCAAAATAAGCAGGAAAGTGTCTGCAAGCACCAGGAGCACACAAGTTCTCCTCTCAGGGCAAGGGATTTTGCTCTGACAGACAGCAAGTAATTAATAGCAAACAGCAAATTGGTCTTGCATGACAAGTTTTGAGATCATAATCAAAAAAAAACCCAAAACATAAACTGCGTATTGATGATTAGCAGCAACAAGTGAATGCTTGAAAGACAATAGAAAACACTACCTGGCTTTCATTCTGTAAATTATTTATGATTAATGAAATTGATGACTATACACTGAGCAATCTTTCCCATGCAAGTAGTAGAGGTTGGTGTCTTAAAGTAACTGCTTTTTTGTTCTTAAATGGAAACAGCCTAGGAAGCTTTGTGCAGGTATGGTATTAGAAATGACATAAGTAGTAACTCAAGAAAAATACTTCCCGTTTTCAAGATCAGAATGGTCTGTATAAACTCACATATATAGCATGTGCTTTCCTTAGATACTACAAAACACTAATGTCCCAGCAATTACTGAGAAAATTTGCACCCTATTGAATTTTAGGAAATTTGTATTCTTGGTTTCAGTGGGGCAACTGTTTCTTCTCTAGAGTAAATACATGTGTTAGACATGGGTGGGATTCTGGACATTGTGGAGTAACTACTCATGTTGGCATTGTCTTCCCAAGACTTAATTGTCTCTTTTGCTTTGTACACACTGCACTGACGTTTTCCCCAGAGATAACGTAGTCAGGCGTGTATTTTGGAATGCCTCCAATTCTTGTTTCAACTCATAACATGCAACTGAGCACATGCTTTTGAATCTCTTAAAAACCAAGCATAGCACGAAGGCTGAAATGATGCATAACTGTGTGTGTTAGTAATAGAGCAGGGAGCTTGAAATGTCCCAGGCATGAGCTTCTTTGTACTGGTGATATAGCTGACCTGTACAGTTTCATATTTCAGGATGCGTGGTGTAAGCAATTGACACTAATAATACTGGGATTTTATGTGATCTTCCTGCAAACAGAGTTAATATTGACTCTAAAGGAAGAGGTCTTCACCTAATTTGCAACAGATCTCTCCTGAGAATTTTTCTGAAGGAAAAGAGTGTAGGGATTCAGGTTAACTTTCCAGAAGGGAACAAAAATGGCAAAGTGGGATTAAAAAGATTTCTTCAAATATAATTATAAAGTGTCTTTCTGCTACATGACTTTCCAGTAACCCCCTATTATGTTTGCTCGTCCATTTCTCAGTGTGTATATCTCTGTTGGTGCCTTGCAGATTGCTGCTCTGATTCCACATGATGCCTCTGACAAAATGATGATGTAAAGGTGAGTTACTCCTACAAGACAGCTGATGTTGAAATTGATTATTTTTTTTTCAACTTTATCAGTAAATACCACTCCCACTTTTTCCTGTACTTGCTACCTTAGATACTAGCATTTCCTCCTATACTTGGTTTCGCTATTGCTTTTCTAATTAATTATTTCTAAACTTTTAAGTTTTGCCAGTGCTAACTTTGTCCTATTCCATAAGATAGCAACTTTCCGCTTTATATTTTAAAGGTTTCTGGTGCTGAGATTGTGGTAGCATACATACCTTGCATTTGTCAGTCATCAGTGTACTGCTGCCTGCCTTGATTGATGTACTTCTATCTCTTGTAATTTGTAGTATCTTGCTAGCCTTCTCTCCCCTTTTTCATGAGCAGGAAACACTGGCTACTGCTTTCCCATAACCATAGTTTATATATATCAATCAACATTATATGTGAATTTGGTCTTCACATCTGTGAAAAGTGCAGTGTGTTGCAATGTTCAGAAATTTTATAAAACTCTAGAAAAGTTGCTCCTTCCTACAGTCTATAAATATCTATTCTATAAAAAAAGATTTACAGTGCTGTATTTGTGGCACATAAATGCTCAAGTTACTCCATAATATTCTTCAAATGCTTTTACTTGTCTATGCAACTTGGATTTGTGTGTGTGTGCTCGCATATGTATAACTTATTTTTTGCAACTATCATTGCTATTTTAGCTATTTTATCTGATTTTTGCATTGTAAACTTCTTTCTTACTTTTGCTAGAAAGATGGGTAATTTCACTTCCCTCTGTATGAGATATGTGGTCGAAAACTTATGACTATTAAGTAAAAAAAGTATATAGTGTTTCATTTGCTCTCAGCCTGCTTTTTATTTTCCCTCTGCAAGCCTTTAAAAAGACTTGTAGCAAGAGAAGAAGGTGTTCATTTTGCAAAGGCGGCCTTTCAATTAAGTGTATTTTTTTGATCAAACCTAGCTCTCAAGGAATTCCAGTTCCTGCTGGCTCAGAGAAGAAATAGAGTTCTACAGAATATTGTACTGTTCTGAAACTTCAGAAGTACTTACTAATCATAATATGCAAGTCTTTTAAAAATATTTCAGAAATTCACCCAAAATTCTGACCTGTTTCAAGAGACAGTAAAGCTTGATCTTACTATTAAAGTAACTGGATAAGAAGTGGCAAATAAGAGGGACTTCTCCAAGCTTCTGGCTACTGTGAAATATAAATATGACTCATGAAAATCACTGAAAGTGGAAGAGACCAAAACCACTTCTATAGGAATAGCAGGAAAATTGTATTAACCTCCATTTTATGTTCATGCATATTTAATGTTTGATTTCTGTATTTGAATAAATAATGCATACTTCTATATCCTAAATGTTGGTACATATATGATAAGCTTCTGGTTTTGATGTGTTTTAGCTTTTTCTACAGCCTATGAAGCTCTAACCTTTGACAGTGCCGTAAGAGACTAAGGAAAATAATGAATTAATATAGATCTCGATAAGTGGGCATGAATCAAGCTTTATGAAAAAATGCTGGTGGCTTTTTTTTTTTTTGGACTCTATGTACATCACCCAACATGTCATAGAATCATAGAATATAGTGCTCAAAGGGACCTCAAGGATCATCTTGTCCATCCTTTCTCAGCAAAGTATGACTTAGGCTAGATGGCCCAGCACCCTCTCCAGCCAAATCTTCAGTGTTTAATGTAAGTATTAGCTGATATCAGGGTTATTATTATTTAACATTATTTTCTGGGCAGGGAATCTGGTCTGTTCAGAAAATAAGGATGAATTTCTCTGTACAAAAGCTTTTCCTTCAATTTTTCATTTTCAATTCAAAGACTTCAAAACAGCTTCAGGTAAAACATTTAATACTGAGGAAGAATGTAGTGTCAACTTTAGAGAACAAAGGGGGTGTCACATTTATCTTCAAAAGCTTGGCCTGGACATATAACTAATGTATTTTTCTTTAACTATAATGAAAAAAAGCTAAGAAAGATCTAAATACTGTAATAATTAAAAAAGCAGACGGAAAACAAACAAACAAACAAAACCATACAAAAACAAAACTAAAAACAAAGCAACACAACAAAATAAACCAAAAAGAACAAAACCAAACCAGGAATTAACCCAAGCGATATATAGGTAATGTTTAGGGACTATTTGCAATATGATGACCTAAAAAAAGGATGACTATTGCATTTGGAACAAAATAATTGCTACAATACCAGAAATTATACTTTTGAGAATGGGAAGAAGAAAATTGTATGCAAGTGTTGAAAAATAGAAAGCTAGGAATATGTATCTCAAAACTTTAATTTAAAAAAAATATTCAAAATAATGCAAAGTCATGTGAATTGGAAACACAAATATGACAGTTATTACTGAATCTCAGAAGATTGTAGTCTTATTTCAGAATATAATGTGTGAACTAGAAGTTCTGAATCTTTATTTGAATGCAGATGCCCAGCATATGTAAATCCAATCAAATCGATATTTTTTCTGGGGTAGTTCATGGTTGTACAATGCTGAATTTCAAGTAACTTATCATTCTTATCCTTAAAGAATTTGATTTGGGCTACATCCCGAAACAGCAAAGAATCTTATTTATTTCATAAGAATATTAAACCCAGTTATTTTTATTAAAATATTTATTTTTTCTGTGAAAACCCCTTATTTCAGCTTATTAATAGAAAATATTCATATGTGAGTCAGCTCTCCTTTATTATCTGTTTTAGTTAATTATGAATTTAAATTAAAAAAGAAAAAAAAGGTAGATTTTGTGTAACCAGCCTATGCTTTGTATACTTGACATTATTTTGTGTGTTTTGGTTTTGTTTTGGGTTTTTTCTGCTGCATTTGTTTGTTGTATTCAGCCAAGCTTCCTCGTCTTCAGTGCAATATGTCTAAGATGGTTAAAGAAAAATATCGATTAAGAAACTACTGAAAAAGCAAGTTAGGAATGAAGTGATAAGTTTTCTACATGGTGAGCATTTCTCAGAGAGGTAGCCTCCAGTTTTGTTCAGGAGTTGCTTGGTTTAAATGTGTTTTTGATGAGCTAAGGCAGACTGCTAAACAATATGAGTAAAAATAGGCAGATTTTATAAAATGATTCAGATTTACTTGGTTGAATAAGAGAAGTTGTTGGAGGGAACTCGAAGAGCTATGTGAAATGGTAGAAGGATAAAAGATAAAACATGCAGATGCATTATTAATGTTATCAATCAGTTAATGAATTTGGAAAAGGAAAACAGTGCAACAGTTCTGGGTGCAAACAAGGATTTTTGCCTGGTTTAGTGCTGGTCAGAAAACCAAACAAGGTATTACATGTTTAAATTACAGAAAGGAAATAATTCCTTGATTATTATGGCAGAACTTGTTAATCAATGACTGGACCTGCTTAGATCGAAAACAGCTGAACTGATTTTGGTGGTATCTATCACACAGAGAAGTGAAATTTCTCACGCTTGCTTGTTTCATACTTCAAGTGTCAAGGGAGACCTGAGCTGAATGGCAGCAAAAGTAAAATTGATTGAAGTGTATACTTTTGCTACGTGAGTGGGAAATGTAACAAATTTCTGGTCAGAAACAAATTCAGAATCCTAGCATCTAAAACCCAGTCTTGACTCTTGGACAAGCAGACATTCTCAGGATCACATGCAACATCACAGATGGTAAAGGAAATGCTCAATTTTTATATATTATTTTTATTATTTTAATTTTTATTTTCTAGCCTCAACTGTCTCTTCCAGGAGTAGTCACAACCTCCTGACTTGAGGAAATGACTTCCACATGCACAGCAGGTCAAATCCAGTCAGAAAAAATACTAATTGGATCAATCTTCTCCATGAATACACGTGATTATATCTGATTTTGTGGTTGTAGCTATTTCTTACGTTCCTTGACATCATATTTTACCTTAAAGAAAGATTTTTAAATGATTTTCAAAGATAGCACATTCATTGAGCTGCTACTTATACTCTTGGTCTTCTGTCCAGTGATGACTATTGATCTTGAGTACAATTGCTCCTGTAGTGAACTGGAAAAAAGTGGATAGAGAGATGTGTGATTTCTGAAAACTTAGTAACAGCTATTGTGGTCAATTGTTAAATGTGGTCATGCTTACCAGATTTCTAGACTTAACAATCAATAAGAGTCATGAGTCATGACTCATGTCTTGGTATTTTTCTGACTACTTTCTACTATTTCAGAACTCTAATTTCTCATGCTATATTTGAAAAAAAAAAAAAAAGAAGGCTTTTTAAATAGCCATTTCTTTAAGTGGCTGGGGTGAACACTGCTATTTGAGATCAGCCCTTGAAAGAAGCCAGGTTTACACTCCAAGTGAAAAATGTTTTACTGCAACTCGAGATTTTACGGTATATTTGGCTGCTATTTAGACTCTTCTCAAAAACTTTAGGGTTCATCCTGGAACATCCCTAGATATTCAATAAAGCAAATACAGAAAATGTTAGTATTTACTTTAGAAATACAGACTAGAAGTATGTTTCAACCCCAAAAAAGTTAATCTGTCAGTATCAGGAAAAGCTATATTTAATACACTGTGGATATTTTTTTTACTAGTTTAATTAATTTTGACTGCATTGAGTGAATATTCTTTGATTTGGAGGGAAAATCTGGATGGCTTTACACATTGCCTGGCATCTTTCCTCATGAGGGGAGCTACTATAAGTGCCTGATTGTTACTTGGACAGCTAATGTTAGTTGCTTTGTTTATTACTGCAGAATCAACTGATTTTTAGAACAAGTAAAGGGAATATATGTATATACACACACACATATACACTAAAACTTCTGCCATGGATTATATTCTTTGGTTTTTTTTCACCCTGTTTCTTACCAATCAAATTTAAAAGACTTTAAATCAATGTATTAAAAACTGTTGAAATATGCATAGTGTTGTTCTATATACTAGCAGATCTCCCTGTATGTAGGATTCTGAATATGCGTAGAGTTCTGAATATGGATATTGAAGCAATGCGTTCATATTGCATTTTTGTAGTAAATCCAAGTCTTCCCATCATGTTTGTGGATTTGAAAGTGAAAACTTAATACAAACAGTGAAATAATTAATATCAGTCAAGCTTCACAGGCTTCTTGACCATCCTCCTGCTCAGACATGTGTGAATGCACGACATAAAGAACTGCTACTCTTTCCCCTTGAGCTGCCTTTCAAAAGGGATTAATCTGATTTATTTGATTGAATCTTTGTGCTCCATTCAAAGACATCCTGTATTTCAGGAGGAATGCAAAATTATGCAATAAATTTCATTATGGTGTCTCTTCCCAACTAAATCAACTCACCAAGTTATATTTAGCAGAATACCATACTTCTGAAGTAGTGAAACAAACTTGTCTGGGCTTTCAGTGGAGGTAGGTAATGATAAAATCTAATGCCTTGAATGTATATTCTTTTTTTTTTTTTTTTTGTACTGTGCACTCTGGCTTCATAAATGCTTGAAAATTTTAAAATATAGTATAATCAGAAGAAGGCATAAAACTGTTACATGTATATTACAGTTATATAAATATTATATTTGAAATGCTTATTTTAAAATGTGGATTATCCATGTATATCTGTAATCTTCAAACCAGTTGAGGCTGAAAAACAGAGACTATGAGGGATTGTCATTCAGATCTGGAATGTCACCACACTGAGAGAGAGGAACCTGGTAGGCGAAGACAAATATGCAGCTATACCAGAAAAAAGGGTTTTGACCCTTTCATGAGTCTTTCATTCATCCTGTTTAGAGTAACACACCAGACAAAATGCCGAATTTTATTGTTCCATGATGTTACTTTCAGATGCTCCTAAATAACTCTTGTTCCTACAGCTACCAAGACTCACCTGATAAAATGCATTTTGACTGAGTTAATCATGTCATCCTCTGGAGTCATAAAAGTAAGGCAACAGTTCATCTTTTCTGAAGGGTAGAAAATAGAACTTGAAGCCTCTAAGTCTGTTATGCTGTTAGTTATTGGGAAACTGTTCCATGCCTCATTTGTATAAACTTTCAAAACAGAGAAGAAGGGACAGATATTCTGGAATATTTGTCAAACTGTGCAGTCCTATATCTATTCTGGAAAAGAGAAGACTGTGTGGTGACCTTATAGCAGCCTTCTGGTATCTGAAGGGGGCCTACAAAGATGCTGGAGAAGGACTCTTCATCAGGGATTGTAGTGACAGGACAAGGGGTAATGGGTTAAGACTTAAACAGGGAAGTTTAGGTTAGATAAAAGGAAGAAGTGCATTACTGTAAGGGTGGTGAGGCACTGGAAAAGGTTGCCCAAAGAACTGGTAAATGTTCCATCGCTGGCAGTGTTCAAGGCCAGGTTGAACAGAGCCTTAGGCAACATGGTTTATGACAAGGCATCCAAGATCCTTTCCAACCCTAACCATTCTATAATTCTACAAATAAAATGAGACATTGTAGGAAATAAGGGATATCATCTCCTCTGGACAAGTAGCCCTTTGTTTTCATCTTCTTACAAGTTAAGGTGTACTTGGCTTCTTTGGGGCTGAGCTGTCCAGAATCCCTAACAGAATGAGTATTTTGAATGCAGTCAGGTTTTGAGCTCAAATTAGAAATGTATTGAAAGGATGGCTAAATGTTAATTCTTCCCTTCGTCCCCTACGCCTTCCTTATCCCAGCAAGTTCCCTTTTTGATAGCTGGCGCTCTGATTATTTTCTGAAATTTAAAAAAATTTTGTCCTAGTCTGCATGGCTGTTTGCCCTTTGAGGCTACTTCTCTTTAGTGATTTTGATGTTCAAGGCAAGAATTGTATCTTTCTGAGTATGAGAACACATGATATGAATTAGATCAAGGTTTTTTAATCCTCTCAGTCAGGTTGCAGAAGCCACTTCAATTGTCAGAGATCAGAATAGACAAACTTTACCTAGGGGTACTGGTGCAATTTCTGTAATGGGAATGAAGGGAGAAATAAATGACAACCTTTGATTGTCCTCCGGCAACATCAGCAAA
The DNA here is from genome assembly GCA_039877255.1 of Loriculus beryllinus. Lineage (NCBI taxonomy): Eukaryota > Metazoa > Chordata > Aves > Psittaciformes > Psittacidae > Loriculus > Loriculus beryllinus. The sequence continues at coordinate 11,410 of JBCJKH010082036.1, forward strand.
TAGTGTTTGGATTTCCTACATTGTGAAAGACTTGGAAGAAGAATTTTGATTATGTAAGAACTGCTTATCATAGGAGACCTCTTATTTTTCTCAAGAAACTTCTTTAATCTTAGTTTCTTTAATAATTGGATTATTATTGGGGTGGAGTTATTTTTCCTACAATGCAAAAATAATATTTATTATTGCTTGTAAATTTCATGCTTTGTTATTTCTACACATTTTTTTCATGACCACCTCCATCTTTGATCATCTATATCTTTGTGCACTTTTCACCAAAAAGGTTCCCCAAACAGCCATTTTATGGATAAATGGTGACAGTCAGAAAAAATATTCTACTTCAAGTCCAATTTCTGCTTTAGTTCCTACAAACCTGTGAAGTCTCCTGAAAACATTAGATGGCTGCCACCAGCAGCAAAGTCACTATTTAGATGATTAGTTTGAATATACAAGTCTATCAGTTTCTCAAAGCCTGCAGCCCACAAACTTATTTCTAATGTGATGATTTTCACTGATTTAAAATAGAAGGGGTGTAAGTTATGTATATAATTAACACCTGAAACTATAAACTAATGAAAACAGCAATTTAATTTTATATTACTGACAAAAACTGCTTCATTCTTTAAACAGTCCAAAAGAATATAATCAAATCCTACAAGTGGCTTGAGCAAGAGGCAGCCCTGTGCTAGAGAAAAAATGATGGGAAAAAATCATTGGCCAAGAACAAAACAGTTCTTTAGGGACCTGTGTTGGACTGCTGTCATTTGCAGTGTTTCCACACTTTTCTCTGTGTGAAGGGGAATACTGAGAATATTTTAATCCTTTCTTTTTTGATCCCTGGGCACAGAGAAAAAGATTACTACAACTCTTTAAAAAGCAGTGTTTTTCCTTGTGTTTACATGTGTTCTCTATACAGTACCATGTAAAAGCCAATTTATTTTAGCATGGATCAGAACAGGAGGAACACTACATGTAATTTGTTTCATTGAGCTAAGTAAGCTGTTTTAAACAGCTGATGCTCTCTTCTGATTGAAGCATTTCCTAGCATTTTTACTACAGTCTTACTTGCAAGATTAAGGTACTGGCTATAAACAGTGGGTCTACTGGTTAACGTAATATATTTGCATAAATAGGACATAAAAAATGACTAGTTATATGTTTTCCTCCTATTTGAATCACATAATCAGATTGAATTGTCATGCATGCCTGAAGAAAAAAAAAATAAATTATGAAGCAGTTCAAGTAATTAGTTATTGTTTTGAGTAGATGGAGAAACACTAATGAATATTGCATAAGTATTAATAAATAATGATATTAAGGTAACAATAGCCTGTTCTGTTTGTTGTTCTGTATCTGCTGTTATAAATCATGCAGGATCTTCCTTCAGCTCCTAAGGTATGCAGAAATAGCTTTTGCAAGGTTATCAGTTTAAAAAATTGTTTTTGCCAAAATCATCTGTTTTACATGCTCACCTTAACCCCAAATGGGAAATGGCATGAGGAAAAGATAATTAGCATTGAAACTGTGTTTGGATATTTGTACAGAAACCATGCCCTTGTTGAAAAACATGTATATTGGCAACTGTAGAAATAGAGCAGTTGGAAGGAATGGAATGACATGTTCAGCAAAATAAAAAAAAATGTTTATGGAAATAAAAATTTAAAGATTGAATTCCAAATGCTTTCTTCTGAAGAACATTCAGAAGGAAGACGGGATAAAGTGAGAAACATGAGACTAATGCAGTGGAATAATCTGAGGACTTTATTTAAATGTAAGGCTATAAAAAAAAATGAATAGGCTCACAGAAGTAAGGATTTCTATTGCAGAAACTTTGAGAAAATGTGGTATTTCAGTATGGGTACTCCTAGCAAAGTAAAATACAGTGCCCTATTTGCAGAGGGATATGGCTGATTCCCAGCTGTCTAGAAAGTGTTGGGGTTACTGGCAGGAGAAACAAAGCTACTACAGCCACGGTGTTCATGTTGCCACAGGCAAGCCCATGGAAATGGTCTTGTAGGTAAATGATTACAGTGTGAGTAAGGGGCATAGATTTAAGCTATCATAAACTTATATTAAAATGCATAAAGCTTTTTTTTTTTTCAAGACAGTCATCACATATATTTTTCTCTTTGGTCTGCATTGTGAGCCATTCCTCAGAAAGAGTCAAGAAATTATTGCATTGCAGCAAAACAGAAGAGTTGCTGCATTACATTAATGGTCCCTTGGTTTCCTTTCTGTTCATAACAACAGCAAGTTTCTTTTCCTGGATTGGCATAGCTCTTCAAGCTGCTGCAGGGTTCAGGAGGTTGCTCTGACCTCCTCCATGCACAGCACAAATAAGATTTCTTGAGTAGCTTGCTATTCCCTTCATGCGTTTTATCTGCCATGACCACAACATTCCACATATTTATATTTCTTTGTTCTGCTTTGTTTTGCCACTGCAAGGCCTTTGTCATGCAAGGGGATTGACGTGGGAGTATCTGCACATCTATGAAAACCTCTTTTCCTCTTCCACTGTGTCTTTGGAAGAAAAGAATGGAGGAGAGGATTGGGTGAGGAAGAATCTTTGACTGAAAACAAAGGTAAGGACCTAATTTCAAGTCATTAAATTCCTGAGTTTGTCATTTACAATCAGGTCTTCACATTTCATATTGAATCAAGCAAAGCAACAGACTACCAGGAGATTTTATCTTTTAGATTGCATTTTTCTATATCCTTGTATTTCTTTGTACATTTCATGCGATTTCAAGAGGCAACGTAGTTGTGGAAAGACTGCTCTGAACTGCAGCTTTCATTGAATGGAATATTTTGTACTAACTTCAATTTTGGATTTGCTGTGCTTTCAGCATTTTGCAACTAGAATCTCCCATTGTATGAAACTTGTGTTTTTGGTAATAATACACATATTTCCCTTGTTAGCTCTAGCTTATGGGGTTTATGTTTCGATGTAATGAATTAACCTAAAGATCAAAAATGCTACCTTCAGTTGCTGCATAAGAAAATTTACTGTTGTACAAAATGTAAACCAAAACCATGTAATTGAAAAAGTTTTAATTCTGTGAGACGAATAAATATGGCATTGTAGCCTTGTGCCTAATTTTCACATGTATTAGATAAAGGGCACAGATTAATTTGTTGCAAGCTCCAAACAGACGTAACTCAAGAAATGAGCACTTAGATAATTTTTATTCCAAAATACACAGGTTGTAAATTCAAACTACTTTTTAACACAATATCACTTGTGCCTGTCTCTGATTAGGTATATACAGGGAGAGATATAGAAAGGTGTCAGCCTGCCTTAGACATAGTGCCCCACCGTAATGTCAAAATCCATTTTTCTAAACTGGAGTATGCTCAAAAGGTGCAGAAAAGCCAAAATTTTAACCTCATTTTGTGGTAATTGGGAAGAGTAGTGGGTTCTGCACTCCTCTTCCTCCGGCATACCCACACTAAGAGGTGATTGTCCCACTTGGTTTAAACAGAAGGCTCTACTGAAGTTCCCATTTACTAAATGAACACAAACATATATGAAGGATATCTTAAAATCTGCAGCATATCCCTTATTTGGCCTTTAGAATCCTTCAGTTTTGCAACTGTGCTCTTAATTCCAAATGTACCTTTGAGAAGTTGACTTTAAGGTGACGATTCATCTCCATTATGTAGGGAAAAAAATTAAAAGAGTTTGAACCATGAGAAGTCAGCAATTTGGCAAAATTGAAAATGTCAGTTTTAAAAAAATAAATCCAAATTCTTGGTTCTTTATTGTTTTTGGGGGGGGGGGGGGGGGG
>JBCJKH010082047.1:0-11011 GCA_039877255.1 Loriculus beryllinus
ACACAGGGGCTTGGAGCAAGCTGCTCCAGTGGAAGGGGTCCCTGCCCGTGGGAGCAGGGCTTGGAGCTGGAGGAGCTGTAAGGTCCCTTTCCCCCATCCCCGCTCCGCGGCTCCCGCCGGCTCCGTGGTGCGGCCGTGCCGGGCCGGGGGGGGCTGTGTGCCCGCCGCCGCCCTCCATTGCCGCAGCGTTGGGATGGGCTGTGGCGGGGCCGGGCCGGGGCGCACGGCGGCAGCGGTCGCCATGGCGGGGCGGGCGGCGCCATGTCGGGGGCAGCCCTGAGGGAGCGCTGGCGGCGGCGGCGCGGAGCGGGCCGCGCGGAGGCTGCCATGAACGGGTCGGGGCGGCTGCCGGCGGCGGGCGACGAGGAGCGGGCGGCGGCCGCGCTGCTGCCGCTGGGCGGGAACGGGAGCGCGGGCGGCGGCGCGGCGGAGCTGCGGGGGGGCACCCACGGCGCCACGGTGGCGGCCTGCGGGTCGCTGCTGGCGCTCGTCTTCTGCCTGGGCTCGTACGGGAACCTCATCGTGCTGCTGTCCTGCCTCGACCCGGCCCTCCGCAAATTCCGCACCAACTTCGACTTCATGATCCTCAACCTCTCCTTCTGCGACCTCTTCCTCTGCGGCGTGGCCGCCCCCATGTTCGCCTTCGTCCTGTTCTTCGACTCGGCCCGCGGCGTCCCCGGCTCCTTCTGCTTCACCTTCCACCTCACCAGCTCCGGCTTCATCATCATGTCCCTCAAGACGGTGGCGGTCATCGCGCTGCACCGGCTGCGCATGGTGCTGGGCAAGCAGCCGCACCGCGCCGCCTCCTTCCCCTGCACGCTGCTGCTCACGGCGCTGCTCTGGGCCACCAGCTTCACGCTGGCCACCTTGGCCGCGCTCAACTCGCGCCGCTCCCGCCTCTGCCTGCCCGTGTCCGGCTTCGCCAGCCGCGAGGGCAAGGCCGTGCTCTCCCTGTACGTCACCGACTTCATCTGCTGCGTGGCCGTGGTGGCCGTGTCCTACGTCATGATCGCAAGGGCGCTGCGCCGCAACGCCCGCGTGCGCCGGTGTCCGCCCTTCGACGCCCGCGGCCCGCGGCCCTTCGCCGTGCCCGCGCTCTACCGCAACCAGGCCGCGCGGCTCCGGGGCTCCGCCGTCAACCTGGCGCCGGGCAAGGACGCGCGCGCGGTGGGGACGTGCGTGGCCATCGTGCTGTCCGTGCTGGTGTGCTGCCTGCCGCTGGGCATCTCGCTGGTGCAGGACACGCTGTCGGGCAGCGGCGGCTTCGTCCTCTACCAGTTCGAGCTGTGCGGGTTCACCCTCGTCTTCTTCAAGTCGGGGTTAAACCCCTTCATCTACTCCCGCAACAGCGCGGGGCTGCGCAGGAGGGTGCTCTGGTGCCTGCAGTACGTGGCCCTGGTCTGCTGCTGCCGCTGCGAGCACAAGACCAGGCTCCGGGCCGTGGGCAAAGGCAGCCTGGAGGTGAACAGGAACAAGTCGTCGCACCACGAGACCAACTCTGCCTACGTGCTGTCCCCCAAGCCTCAGAAGAAGCTCATGGACCAAGCGTGCGGGCCCAGTCACTCCAAGGAGAGCGCGCTGAGCCCCAAGGCTTCCGCGGGGCACCAGCACTACGCGCAGAGCAGCTCGACCCCCATGAACACCCGCATCGAGCCCTATTACAGCATCTACAACAGCAGCCCCTCGCAGGAGGGGAGCACCCCCAACAGCCTGCAGCCCGTCAACTCCGCCTTCGGCTTCACCAGGTCCTACATCGCCGTGCACTACCGGGACTGCGGCGGCGCGGCGGCGCGGCACATCCCGGTGCCCTCCGTGTAGCCGGGCACGGGGACGGTGCTGAGCTGGGCTGCTGGTTAAGGAGAGCACCGCCGATGTTAACATCCAGCCGCTGCAGCTGAAGCGAATGCTGGGGCATTGCTCCGTGAGGCTTCCGAAAGGGCGGTGTTTTAGATGCGTTTTGGGGTGGAACACGAAGGGGGTTTGTTACTGAGCGAACAAAGTCACAGGTATGTGAGCGCTGCAGCACGAGGGTGCCTCAGAACAGTCTGAGCCTGCACCGCAAGCGTCACCCTTACGTTGCAGCCTTGCTCTGTTTCCGCGAAGGAAGAGCTGGGAGGGTGTTTGGTATTGAGGATGCTCGAGTTCAAACTCTGCCCGTCGCAAGAGGCTGAAGGCACGGGTGGTGGTTTGTTGTAGCGAACCCCAGTGATGAGGAAAGGCCTTTCAGTTCGCAGGGTGGGATCCTGCTTCTGTTGAGGCAAATGGCAAAATTCCCATGAACTTCAGCTGAAATTCGGGATTTTAGATGCAGCTTCCAAAAGCAGCACAAGGTGGTTTGCAGCCAGTATTCCATTGCTGCTGGGGAGGAACTGTGGTGCGGTGGCACTGTGGCGCTGTAACCAACCTCTAAAGTACGTGTATGGGTATCGGATGTACGTTTATCCTAAGGATTGGTGGCATTATGCATCCCAGAATAAGCTATTTGGAGAAGTATTTTACATCCAGTAGAAGTAACTGTGCAATACCTAGTGATGGGATTTACTTGATGATAAAGATGATTATCCCACTGTAATAGGACTGATATGCTGCTAGTAACGCCGTCACCTCTGGAATGTCCTAATCCATAAGCTGTGATGCAGACAGCAGTGCTGCTGGTCGGGGGTTTTGTAGGTAAAAGCAGGAGTTGGGGGGGATTTGGATGTGATATTGCTGAGAGGTAGCACTGATGCCTCTGCTAATGGTTTAGAACCAGAAGGGCCACGAGACAACTACGCGTTGTTGAGGTTAAGGAGCCTGATATCAGTTTGATGTAAGGGTAATTCACGCAGTGAGCACATAACAGAACTTCAGTGCTCTTTACAAACCCAGCCGTTGGCATGGTGTCGCTTGTGCTGGGAATTCCTTGGGAATCGGAATGACTCGGAGGCACTGAAATTCCGGACAATTACTGCGTTAAGTGGCCAAAGCTTCACCTTTCAGCTTCTATGGACCTCAGCTGAGCCTTAGTTATCTCCAGCCTGATCGTGCCCCAGACTCTGGTGCCTCGGTGCAGGAAGATGCCAGCTTTCAGCGATGGAAAGAAGCAAAGCCCGTTGCCGTGTGTGAGTCGTGGGTTCAGGCCCTTTGTTAGCTGCGCTGCTTTCAGGGCTCCCTGGAAGCCGGGCGCGTTGTGAGCTCTGTCCTTTGGTACCACTCGGGTTTAATGAGTTTTGAATACTTCGTTGCAATAAAATGGACGTGAACAACTTTCTCATACACACACACAGTGGAGATGATGTCCATGAGTCTCTGCCCAGGTGTTTTCTCTATGAACAAGTGAGATGGTTCTTTCTCCAGTGCTCATAAAAGCCAACTGGAAGATCTGCCTTGCTTGCTTTTTCTGATGCGGCGTTTGTCTTTAGTACAAAGTGTGCTAACTCAGAGGGATAAACACGAGGGCTGTCACTTTGGCTTGAGCTCTGTGACTCCCACTGTGCTCAGGGTTTGGGTCACACCACAGAAGGTTGAATCCCTCACTCTTTACTCATGAACGTGATTTGTACAGAGTGTTCCTGTGGGAGTAAAGCCAGAAGGTGCAGCTGCGGGAGAAGAGGGGTTTGATTGCCTTTATGTGATGTGTCCTCGAGACAAAAGAACTTGAAGGGGTGAAAAGTTCCTTCAGAGCCCTCTGTGATGCTGCTCTTCTGTTATCACTGCTGCCAGTTGTATTCTTAAGGCAGTTGTACCAAGTAACTGTTGGGGGGAGGCTTGTGGGTGTCATGAATAGAGACTGGGGTTTGGAAACGCACAGGTACAGTGATTTGAATCATGAACCAGTTGCCCTGTGATCAGATAACTGGGTTTGACTCTTCTGGAGCCTAACTTTTCTTTTAGCCCCCCTGCGTCAGAACCCTCTGCTGCTGAGCACAGAACCAGGGAAGCCCAACTGCAAGGAAGCAGGAATCCAACTGGGAAGGGAAGCAACAGAGCTCTGGATGAAGGAAGTGGAGGACGCACATGAGGAGAGGCAAGAGTAAGAAGTACAAGTGTGTGAGTACTGAATGGTGTGGGAAAGGTACGTGTATAGTAGTGCAGTTCCTAACATGAGAAGAGAGCATCTGTGAATGTGAAAGGTGGCAAATCCAAGGCTTACAATGTACTTGATTCCTCAACGCCTGTATGTACAGAGCTAACTCCTTGTCAGAGTCCATGTTCCAAACGTGCTGTCCCATCCCATTCTGCATTCCCACATCTGGGATCTGCTGCTGGGAAGTCCTTTGGGTTCACTCACAAGTGAATCCAGGTCTGTGCTCAATGATCTGTTCTCACCTCATCTTTATTTCCCATCACAGTCTCTTGGTTTTCCTTGAATGTGAAAATGAGATCAGCTGAATGGTTCCTCCTCCTTTCAAATCCAATAAATACAACTGCAGAGTGCAGCAGGGCCTGGACTCAGGGTGATTGTGTCGAGAAGAAGTTTATTAAGTCTAAATAATAACCCACAGAACTTTCTTCCTTGTTCTTCAGAGGTTTCTAACAGCAGCACTTAATGCTCACACCATCAGTTGACAGCAGAGACTGACACGTGGAGCTGGCTCTTTGGATTGCTTGGTGTATATGTTAATCTGTAATGATAACAGACTCTAAAGTCCCATCTCCTCCACCAGTGCCTTGAACCAAGTGGTGCAGCAGATTTGGGTTTGCATCTCTCAGATGCTTACATTAAGTTACTGTTTCCTCTCTTTAAAACCACAGAGAGAAGCTGTTACCCTGCGCTGTCGTGGTCTGTGGTTTCCACATGTACACAGTGTGGGTTCCCATCTCGGGCTGTACCAGAACTGAGAGGCTGGACTACAACCAAGATCTGAGCTTAAGGGTCTATTTCTAGCTCTGATTGTTCCAAATGTATTATTATCTTGGAGATTCCCAAGTGTGGGGAAATAATAAAGAGGAACAGGAGGAAACAGAAAGCAGGAGGCAGAGAGAGGTCCTGATTTTGTAAGAAACTACAAGAACAACCTTTTAGATTACACTCTGGGTTTGGAGGAAGGCAGCCTGAGTCTTCATTAGCTTTGAAAGCCAGGTTGGACACAGGGGCTTGGAGCAAGCTGCTCCAGTGGAAGGGGTCCCTGTTCGGGGCAGGGTTTGGAGCTGGAGGAATTTTAAGCTCCCTTCAACACAAACCATTCCATGAGTCTGGTATTCTGTTAACCTGACCCTTGGATGTGGTGTGACTGAAGCCCTCTTTCCTTTCAGGTGACATCCCAGCATTTCAAGAGTTGCTGGAAATAGCTGAGGACAGTCAAGCACCCAGGAAGAAAAGGCTGTGTCAGTGCTCGGGCCTCAGCCCTTTGGATAATGGATTATTTACCAGATGGAATAACACACGTGCTACAGACCCACTAGGAAACTGTCCTGGGACTGATCTGAGACAAGCCCCTGTGACAGCACCTTTGCAGGAGGTGAGCACAGGAACGCTTTTATTTGAGCACAACCTTTACACCTCCATGTATCCCTCCACGCACAACCTTTACACCTCCATGTATCCCTCCATACACAACCTTTACACCTCCATGTATCCCTCCACGCACAACCTTTACACCTCCGTGTATCCCTCCATACACAACCTTTACACCTCCGTGCACCCCTCCATCTCGCACACATCCTGAGCGGGTTCGTCCTCCGCTCTCAGCAGCGGCTCGTTGGTTGTCTTTAAGACAGCCTCCAGCTGGCGCCAGAGCATCCTCTGTTTGTGCTCCTCGGGGCTCCACTTGAGGTAGGTTTTCCTCTTCAGCAGCTTCCTGAGCTTGCTGAACTTCTGGGGCACGCTGTGGGGCGGGAGGTCCTCCAGCACGATCATGATGAGGGAATCCTGGTTCTCATTCAGGACCCGGTGCTCGGCAAAGTACAGCTCATACTGGCACCAGCAGCTGCTCACAAAGCTGGGGGAGAGGACAAAGATGACCTTGTGGCTGTTCTCAATGCAGTAAAATATGTTCCCGAGAACGGGGTGCCCCGGTTTGAAATCCCTCTCGTGGTAACAGATCTTGAACCCATCCTGTTCCAGTTTCCCCAGCAGATTCTCTTTGGTCCATTCTGCGTCGTGTTCGCTGTACGAGATGAAGGCGTCGAAGGCCTTGTTCTCTGGCCTCTTCTCGTACTGCTTCCTCTTCGCCATGCACCAGTACCAGCCCATCCTGACGTACCAGAGCCCATCGAAGCGCCAGCACAAGCCCGTCAGCACCAGCACCACCAGGATGGCAGCACAAGCAGTGATGGCCATCTGGATGCCCAGGGAGCAGTGCAGGAGCGTGAGGTGGCTGCTCTCCACCAGCCGGCCCCTTCTGTCTGGTGGGAAGCTGCACCTGAGGCTCTCTTTGCCATGGATGCGGAGCTGGGGGCTGTGGATGTAGACGTTGACGAACCAGTACAGGTCACAGTTACAGAAGAAGTGTTTGCCTTGAACAGTCAGAACACTCAGCTGCGTCAGCCGGCCAAAAGTGTCCTCCACGATGGTGGTGATGGCGTTGTCACTGATGTCCAGCTCGAGGAGAGAAGCCGGGAGAGCACCACGCTGCAGGAAGGAGATCTTGTTCCCGGAGAGATTGAAGTATCTCAGCATGGGAAGAGATTCCCCAAAGTCATCGGGGAGCTCTGCAATGAGGTTGTGGCTACTGTCCAGGTTGGTGAGGGCAGAAAGGCGGCTGGTGGCCTCCAGCCTGGCGATGAGGTTCCCAGAAACATTGAGATGCTGGAGGTTCTCCAGGGCCTCCGTTAATGGCAACAGGTTCAGCTTGTTTTTGCTGATGTCACATTTGGTTAGAGTCAACGGGAAGTGCTCGGGGTGCATATCCGTGACTTTATTGTTCTGGATGATAAATGTGCTTAGGTTGGACATGGATTTGAAACGAGGGGGTATCACCTTGATGTCACTGCTGCTTATGTCGAGGTGCCGCAGGGAGGGAGGTAAGTCGGGAAGCGCCGCAATCCGGTTGCTGCTGAGATCCAGGTATACCAGTGCCTTCATGGTGCCAGCAAACCACTCTGGCAGTTCCACGATGGAGCAGTTGGACATCCTGAGGTGCTTCACGTTCTTGGGAAGGCTCTCGATGGGGGTCCCAGCCTGGTTCCTGACTAAGGAGACGGCGCTGATGTGCATACATCCAGAGGGAGGCTTTGCCAACGGGTCGGGGAGCTTCGGCTGCACGGTGTAGATGAAGTGGTTCCCCTGCACATACATGTTCTCCAGGTTCAACATCTTCTTAGCAAAGTTCTGGGGTATTTGGCTTATGTTGGTGAAGGACAAATCAATGACCTTGATGGCTGTGGGGAGGCACAGCGTGTCCAGGCTGTTGATGGGGTTGTTGCTGATATTGACAAACCAGAGCTTGTCAAAGGGGAAGCTGCAGATGCTCTCGACGTCTAGGATGTTAATTGTCAGTTTGTTGTAACTGGCATCAACCCACTGCAGGTTCTTCATGGGCAGGAACAGGACGAACAGCGACAGCAGATCCATTTCCAGGGCGCTGTGACTGATGTCAAGCTCCAGAACACGGTCCAGCTGAGCTTGGCACAGGTCCGGATCCAGCTTTAACCTCAGCTCCTCCTCGGACAGTTTGCTGTCCGACAGATCCAGTGTCCCGTTTACTGGTTCTGCACAGAAACTGGGCCTCAACGAGGCTGTGGGAGAGACTGTTCCGTTTCCCCCTCCTCTGGGAGAGCTCGCTGTGTTTTCCTCTCCTCTTTGAGGCACGTTCCCTGTGCTCCATCCGAACCTCGGACCAGGATCCTGCAGGACAGCTGCATGGAACAGCTCCTCGGGGGGTGCAGAAGGCTCCGGAGCAGGCTCTGAGGGTTTGGTGGTGGGTGTGAGCTTCAGGTGGGGTGGGAGACCCGACAAGACCAGTTCCTTGTCATTGAATGACAGATCCACAGCAGCGAGGCTGAGCAGGCTCTCAAACGCTCCCGGTTCAATGTCCTTAATCCGGTTGTAGGAAAGGTCTAGAACTTGCAACATGCCAAACCCTTCCAAGTCTCTTTTGGTTATCTTTTCTATTGCATTATGTGAGAAATTGAGAGCTCTGGCTGTTTTGGGAGCTGCTGCTTCTGATACAGAAGAGAGGTTCAAGTAGGAGTAGTTGTAGAAGGGGAAGGTGTAGGCTGTCGGTGTTCCCTCAGTTAGAAATCCATTTGCTCCACTGAGGAAGAAAGAAATGGCATAGAAATGAAGGCTTCCAATAAGGATCCTCATCCTGAAATGCAAAATCCAGCATTATAATATGCTCTATGTTAATGAATACCCTTACCAAACTCACAATAACTCTGGTTTACTTGCATGTACAGAGATTGTTTCATCAGTTTTATCTATGAATCCCTTTTAAACTACATTAAAAATACACTCTTATTATTACTTCCAAGAGGCAACGCTAGAAGATGGTGGTGGAGAACACTCTGAGGAGGGCACTGCTCATTTCAGACCACTGCAGATAAACTGAACGAGGTCTTCCTCCTCTTCTTGCCTTCCCCCTGCCCAGGCAGGCACTGAGCAGCCTCTGCAAGAGCATCTCTCTGTTGGGTCATCTGAAACCTGCTGGCGCCCGGGATTTCCATCTCTGCACAACCACCTCTGACGCCTCCTAAACCTGCTCAGCCACCTCAGTGCCTGTTCAAGGGTACCATGATGGGGAGCCACATGTAACAGCGTGACCCCATCCCCTTGTGGTTTGCTCCCTGCCACAGTGAGCATCTCTTCAGCCTTCCCTGTAGGAGTAAGGGAAACAGTAAGTTTGCTCTGCAGTAGCTGCTGGAGGCTCGTGTGGGGCAGCCTGCACCGGGGGAGCTCACTCACTGCTGGGCATCCTTCCTGGGACACTTCCCGTTGCCTGGAGCAGCACTGCCCGGCTCCTCTCCTGCCCTGCTCTATCAGCAGTCTCAGCCCAGGGCTTGTATTCATGACCTGAGAGTGCGGGTGCAGGCTCCAGGAGAGGACCCTGGTGTTACCATCGTCCCCTTTGCTGCCCTCCACACTGGGACCATGGAGTTGAACTGAAGCGAAGGGACCCCAATGACATCCCAGCTCTGTCCCCTGCCACAGGACCCAGCAGACCTCCCCGCATCCCTTCCATGGATCAGGAATAACCTGCAGCATGAAGCTGGTGCACCACGGGGGTGAGGAAGCCCCCGGGGTGTTAAAAGCCGGGCAGATTCAAGGCTAGAGGACATGGAAGTGCTCACTTGCACTTCCAGCCACCCTCCCCGTACCCCTTACTCGCCTGTTGCTCACTGTCCTCGGCGCCACTCCTCCACCGGTACCTGCTGCCGCTGCCTTTTGTAGCACTGGGAGGGGAATGGGGCGGGCTGGGAACTGCCCACAGTCCCCTGGGACAACCGGAATCTGCAGCCCCGCTGCGCCCTGTGGGGCTGGGGGAGGAGGTTTGCACAGGAGATGCTTCTCCCAGTGAGACCCATGAAGTTTCCCCATCGCGGGGTGCCAGCAGCAGCTTCAGCCGCTGCCGAGGGGGAAGCCAGATGTGGAAATTGCTTTAATGCTTGATGCTGTGAATGGCGTGGTCGCAGGTATCTGCTGGCTTTGCTCCTGCTGCAGCATCGCCGGGAAGGTCTGGAGGCGCCAAGTGTGAGCACAGGGTCTAGAACTGATTTACCGCTGCGTGTTGTGAGTTTCCCAAGATGAAGGGGGGGGGGGGGGGTTGTATTGGGCTCTCCTGTGTGTGAATACAAGCTCTGGTGTGCCAGGATCACTGCTGCAAAGCGAGCAATGGTCCTTTCTGTGTGCTTTAACCTAGGGAAAGAGCCAACAGGCGGTTTGCTCAGTGCCCATCCGAGCCGGGAGCCAGCAGAAGGGGACACGAGCGACTGCACAAGACAGAGCTCTGCCATCCTCCGCTGCTTCCGCTGCTGGCGCTTTGTTGGTGCTGGTTTTCCACTCTGTTGTAAGCAGTGACTGGAAACTCTTGCGGTCGCCCAGAGGCTGGGGGGGGGGGGGGGGAGGGGGGGGGCTGGAAACCCCCAAGGTTGTTTGTGCTCCCTCTGTAGTCCCACCGGGCACTTTCCTGCCCCGGCAGGCTCTGGAATTGCCCTGGAGTCTCCCTGTTCTTCAGGCAGATCCTGACTTGCTTTAGTAGCAGACAGGAAATGAAGAGCTGCTTGAAGCCGTCGGGGAAGATCATTGAACCTGCTTTGGGCTGCAGGGGTCCCTGCGGTCGTTTCTCCCCCGTGAGGCTCCCTTCCTTCCTGCCTTCATCCAAACATAGCCTCCTGCTCCTGAGACTTGGAGTTTCCCCTTGGGAAGGTGCCCAGGGCCCCTCAGAGCACATCTGTGGCTGGTTCTGAGAGCAAAGCACAGCTGGAAGTGGCAAAGCGGAAAAGAGCATTTTCAGTGCAAGGGTGGTTATTCCATGACCATGGCATCATTCCCATCATTCCAACTTTCGCCTCCTCCAGCATGTGTGCTGGGTATTCATTTATTCCCCTGGGTTTTGGAGGCAAGCTCTTACTTTGGGATTGTGGAGGAAGAGGAAGGTCCATGTGAGTGAGCAGGGAAAGGGCACACAGTGTGGCTGGGAGCAGAGCCAGGGCAGGGCTGTGGTTCCCCACAAGGACTCAAAAAGGAGATTTCATTCCTGAAGCAGGTCGTGTTCCTCTTGTGCACTGTTCCTCTGCAGGGAATGTCTTCTGGGAGGGCTGGAAAGGTAATTGAGGGAGGAGAGGTGAACCTGCTCCAATCCAGAGGGGATGAGCATCAGCATTCAGGAACCCAGGCCTTGAAGGAGCTTCCCTTCTTCAGATGGGCTTAGATTTGGGTGCCCGGTGAAAACTTGAAGTCACATCTGTACATCTCTGCAGATGTTTGTGAGCAGGAGATGTCAAACTCTGCACAGGGAGAGGGAATAACAGCCTGGATTTCCCACCCTGAGAAAACCTTTCAGAGACTGAGCATGTCCCATCCCTGGCAGTGTTCAAGGCCAGGTTGGACACAGGGGCTTGGAGCAAGCTGCTCCAGTGGAAGGGGTCC
>JBCJKH010082055.1:0-10160 GCA_039877255.1 Loriculus beryllinus
AGAATTCCATTTGAATCCAACTTTAGTTTTGGTTTTCTCGGCTGAGCAGCAGTGTAGAGCACGAACGTTTGAACTCTCTTCAAACAGTGAAAGAAGCAGGGGAGAGCTAAATTCCTGGAAACGTTCAGTACACGGAGAGCTTTAAAATGGTGCAAGCCACATTGTGGGGAGAGAGAACTTGGGATGCTGTAATAGAGCAGTATTTTTCCAAGCCTTTTCCTCTCAGTCCTGAACTTTAATCCATTCTTTGTAGCCTTCTTAATCATAACTTACTACTTCTGCTTAACTGTCTCGTATGTGTGTCTGTGATCTGTTTTGGGTTCTCTGCACAGTGAAGAGGAGCTTGGAACTTAGTGCAGCAGAGGGAAACTGGAGTTCTTGGTGGTTTCACCTGTGGTACTTCCTGAATAGCTCTAAGGAAACTGATTTTCCTAATGGGATTTGAAAAGACAATGAGCCAGCAGAAATGCATTAAGATGTTTGCAAATGCAGGAAGCTGCAGAAATAACCATGCTTGGTTTTCTTCCTTTATAAGATGCGTAACTTTAACAATCCAGAACAAAAATAGTCTTAAAAATGTTGGTATTTGACTGTGTAGCCTTTTATAGACATAAACTCCAGAAAATGAAGCTCAATTTCTAAATACGTTTCATTTTAGAGATTTGGAAACAGTTTTAAAAGAAGATAAGCAGAAATTAAAGCAAATGCAGAAACTACAGCCAAAGTTTACAGAAGAACAAAAAAGAGAGCTGATTGAAGTTCATCCGTGGATCCAGCAAGGTGGACTGCCAAAAACAGTTGCTCATTCTGTAAGTTTAAATGAGTTAGTTACTTTTGCATGTACAATAGTGCTTAAGTTATTAACTGCCTATGTTAGACTTTTCCATTCCTGTTGCTGTGAAACTTTGGTCAATTAGGCAGATTAAAAAATTCATCCAGATTTCCAAGCAGTGGTTTCTAGCTTGATTCAATTTACCATAAGACATTCTTCTAATGGGAAATTACAAGCAGAGACGAATAGGGTATAAGAAAGTTCTGTCCTATTTCTTTTTTCTATTTCTTTTTGTCTATTTGAAATCTTTTACCAACACAGCCAGAAACTTCACTATGTAAAAATCTCTATTTTGTGTGCAGAAATTGATGCCCATTGCTTTCTAGAAAGCCCAAAATTAATGGGAGTACACTGTTCCTTTTTTCCATCAGGCTTTTCTCTCCCACAGGATCATCTCTTGCCTTGATTCTCTTAAGTGGATTAATGGCTTGAAAAGCAACAAAGGAAAAAGCCCCAAGAAAACAAAAACCCAAAGCATCCTTGCACTTTTATTTGTTGTCTGTGTATTTTACTTAGTCACACACAAATATCTGGTTGCATTCTCCTCCCTCTAAGCTTACCATTACTTGTAGCTTTTTTGGACGTACATTATCAAATGCAGAGGCTCTCTTTGCACATGACTATTTCAAAAGTCAGTGTAGCAGTTGCAGTGGAATCCTAATCCTGATGTTAATGTTACTGTAACATTAATACTTCAGGTTGCAACTTGTGTAAGCCTACAGTTGCTTCGGTCTCTTGCGCACTGCAAGTGACATGAACGTGTTACTGCAGGGTTAAGCAATCAGACAGTGGAAAAGGTGACTGGAAATGCATGGAAAATGTTAGCATTGTAAGTGCTGTATGATATAACTGCTTCCAGTAGAGTTCTCAAGTACTTGTATTGATTGTTATGTTATAAAATGACTGGGGGGGGGGGAAAGCTGGAGAGAGGAGTTTATCTGACAATTGTAGCATGGATGTAAATGTT
The DNA here is from genome assembly GCA_039877255.1 of Loriculus beryllinus. Classification (NCBI taxonomy): domain Eukaryota; kingdom Metazoa; phylum Chordata; class Aves; order Psittaciformes; family Psittacidae; genus Loriculus; species Loriculus beryllinus. The sequence continues at coordinate 1,800 of JBCJKH010082055.1, forward strand.
CCCTTGGAATCAGGGATCAAATGTAAATGAACAGTTGTTCGCAAAAGTTTTGGGTTTTTTTTCTTTGTGATTTATGGATGTTTCTGTAACTTTTTTCTTTTATAGGAATGTATTTTTTGTGAGGACAATATACAGAGCAATTTTTATACATCGTATGATGAAGAAATCCATGAAATGGACCTCAATGAAATGATTGAAGACAGTGGGGAAAATAACTTGGTTTCCCTGAGTCAAGTCAGTGAAGAGCAAACATAGCCTCTGAGCCTGTTGTTTTCAAAGCTGCTTCAAAACTACAGTGATGATCCATAGTGGTTTTAATCTTGTATCCAGCAAGATGAATCCAGTTCATAAAAACAGATGTGTTTTTCATGCTCTAGAAGAGTCATTTGTGAATGAATCTCTTTTTAAATGGTGGCAATCTCTTTCCAATAAAGACATTGTTGAAGATGGTATAGCTTTTCTTTAAAAAAGACAGACTGGTATTTTGCACTTACATGCCTCAAGTATTTCTTTACGAACTATAGAAACCTTCATTGATGCCTACTGTTTTTTGTAGAGTGGGTTAATGAGTACTGAAAATCCCCTTACATACATACAGGTCTTCAGATCTCTTTTTGGTAATGATTCAGCGCTAAAAGTTGTTCTAGCAATTTTGCTTAGTGGCTCTTTAGGATTGTTCTTAATACTTGAAGTGGTCCAGCATCGTAGAAGAAATAACATTCAAGCAAATTAAGTCACATTTGCCCTTCTCATACCAGTTGATCCCATTCTCTGTTTCCTATAGTTTTGAATGTAGGAACCTTTTCTGTCTCAGAAATGTTAAACTAAACTTGTAAGATGGTCTTGGGTTACAATATTCACGTGAATGTGTAAGTACAGATGAGTGCTGACAACTCTGTAGCCTTTTATTTAAATGGACGCTGCAATGCTATGAACTGTTTATTACCTTGAAGCATCATTTGGAGAATTTATACACAAGAAATCTTTATGCTTAAAGATTTTAATAACTAAGACCACAGAGGATGAGCGTGTATGCTCCAGTGACTGGTAGACAAAGCTTGGTATGACTTTAACCTGTATTTCTGATTTGTTGTGTCAGGAGGTTGCCCATCAGTTTTCCGTGCGTGGCTAAACAAACATCAGACTTACATGTGGCAAGAGAGGATTAGATGTTTCTTGTCATTTGGAGATAGTTCTTATAAAAAAGAAGTGATTTTGAGAATAGCATTGACTTTCACAATATTTGAATTGCATAATCTGAAACTTAGTGTGGCTGGAATCCTTTGCTCTCAAGGATTTAATTTTAATGCCTCTGAGATTGTATTGACTTGAATATGTGTACTTTATGTTCTTGTGCTGTTTGTATGTGTTGGATGTGGAAAGAGAACGCAAAAGAACAACTATATATTGGTTGGTGGACATTCAGTTGCGTTACTGCTAAATGTCAGCTGTAGGCCTGGGAAGGAACAACATGGAGAAATTCACTTAACTTTAATACGTTTGTCTTAAAATATTTTTCATGGAAAGCGTTTCCTTTTTTATTCAGATAACATTTCTGTTTGCTGAAATTTGAGGTTGTTTTCATTGTATAAGAATATTTCTCTTCACATACAAAAAGGATATGGTGATAGATCTGACACCACCAAACCGTGCAGAAGTGACTGGTATCTGCTTAGAGGGAGAGATAATTTGTGCAAAGTGATTAGTTATTGATTGGACAGTGTCAGGAGGAAATTTGCATTGGGATCCGGTTCTGCAGATAGCTGAGTGGCAGCTTGTGAAACAAGTAGAATTACAGCTGAAAATGTAAGTATCTCAAATGTAGTGTGAAACACTACCCAGCAAGATCTGATTCCCATCTGTAACAGCTTAGCAAGGTCAAATTTAAATATCTGTAAATATAAACTGAATGAGAAAGTTTCAAATGTTGGTGTTCAAGTCCAATGTATTAAATGTTTTAATCTTAAATGGAACAGCGCAGCTATACCAACCATATTCCATTTTTACATGTAAACACAAATAGTTTTAATTGGACCAGGGTTTGGGAAAAACGAAAGCTTTATGTAAGGAGCGCATCATAATTATACCAATTACTTTCAGGGGCTTCTCAACCACTTTGAACCTGTTTGCTTTAGCATGCTTTTTTCTGGCTTTGTTTTGGTTACTTTCAATTTGTTCTAATTTCTCTTTTTTTTCTTTTTTTTTTTTTTTTTGAGGTGTTTTTGCTTGTTTTGGTTTTTTATTTTTCAATGACCATCTTGTAACCATAACTTAGTGGAAGGAAGAGAAAAGTATATTTAGAGCATTTTGTGGATGTGCTTACTTAAGGACTTAATCTTGCATCCTTAAAGTGTTTGCATTTACAGGGTGGTATTAAAATATTTTCCTGTAACTTTAAATCTACATGCCTCCATTTATAGATAAGATTCTGAAGCTGTAATTTTTCCAAACTGTTGTAAGATGATTTATTTGTGATGACACTTTGTCAACATGTCAACAATGTTTTTCTGTACACTGTGCAATATATTTTGGTTTTGCCACTTGTGACTAATTTTTATGACTTTGCTTTTTAGAAAACTGGTAAATAAAACAGATATATTTTTAGTTGCCTTTTTGTTTCTTGAGGCCTCTACTCCATGTAACAAGCAAAAATACGTACGCGACTGGTAGTATATGAATTGTTCAAAGTGAAGAACTTGCAAGCTGCTTGAGTTAGTTGAGGTTATTGTCCTGAAGTAAAATTGTTGCCAGCTTGTCTGACCTGTAAATTCAGTGGTCAAGTGGAAGACTGAATCTTTACATTGACTAGTTGTTTTGGAAACATGTACAGGTTTGCTACTTTGAAGAGTGGAGAAGGTGAGTGGCTTGAAGGTTTCTGTTCTCTCCCTTGAGTAGTAATGTCATTTTAGCAGTGATGGTGTGTTGGAGCACCCCCCAGTTTAGGAAGTGCTCAGGTTGAGACTGTTATTAGGTCTTTTTCTCCATACCATGAGTGGTTTCTGGTTTTGTAAACCAGAACAAGTAATGCAAACCCTAGTTTGGTCATGAGGAACCCAGATGTTTCTGTGAGCAGCAAAATGAAGATGTTTCTGGACCACAAAGCAGTTCACCCACAACCGTGAATTACCTTCATGCCAAGGGCACAATTGTAGTTTTGTGTACTCTGTTGCTGAGACATGCAATTTTAAAGCATGCTGGTTCAACACATCATCCAGGTCCCTTTGAAGTTGTCTGATTGACTGTAAATACATGAGCAGTTTTGTGTATGTGAAGCCTGAAAACACTTGTGTCTTAATAGCACCTTTGTTCCTTGCTTAGCTAAAACATGCAGAGGAGAGATATATTGATGAAGCAGTTTACAGAGCTACACCTCAGCGCTGTGCACATACACAAGGTATCTGCAGCTCAGAGAAGGCATTGGGGCTAGCATTTGGATGCAAGTTCCACCAATGGATCTATAATGCTGGGAGAACTGAAGTGCTGCTGCTACAATAAATTACCAGGTAATGTTTCACAGTTAGTTCTGCTTCTGGTTATTTTTGCAATTGTAAATAAGACCAAGAGTTAAATGTGGCTTCAGGTGCCACATGTGCTCCTCCTTGGTGTGACATGCCTTCTGTCAGCACCTCAGCATAATGCATGGCTTGGTTTACACTGCAGGACCGTTGGGAGCAGGCTTTGTCACAGAGTTTCTCCCACCTCAGTAGCCCCTAGGTGTCACTGGTGCCCTGCAGTCATATTTGGCGGTTTTGCCATCTCTTTTTCCCTCTGTTCAGCTTGTATTTTGAGGCTGTTGAGTTTGCTGTGATGTTGCTTGATGTAAGGAACTGTGGCTTGAATTTCAAATAAGGACGGTAACATTTGTAATGAAGAACCATTGGCCCGATGACAGGGAATGCAAATGTCAACTTTCTGCTTGGAAAAGGGAAGTGGATTGCTGAAAAGCATCAGCTTTTAGTCCATTTAACACGTGAAATTTTAAACTGCTGAAATCATGTGGCAACAACGAAGGATTCCCATATCAGGTAAAGAACAGGAAGCTCTGCCAGTGACTTTAGCTATATAAAAAGGTTACCAAACTTCTTTGAAGGCTCCTAAAGCTTTGGATGTAGTCAGGCAGGGTATTTAATATTCTTTTCATAATTGCTTTGCTTTGCATGAGCAGTGAATTTAAATGAGATCAACTATAATAGCCTGATTATGAAAGCACTTGGAAAGAAGGTTGTTTTATCAGTCCTATCAGTCCACCTAAAATTCTTTCCCTGTATGTAGTTTGCCATTATGAGTGATGCTTAAGTCTTAAATGAAAAGAATGGAAATTTCTGGTTTGCATTTTTAAGGAAAATCTGGGTTTGGTTTTTTGGTTGGCTTTTTTTTGTTTGTTTTTATGAAGTTTGATACTCTTACTAACTAACAGATTAGCAAAATAAAGGTGTCTGTATCCTAATGTGACTGAATCCTAAAGTCTTGAATCGATTTTAGGGCAGAATGGTACAGATAGAACTGGTCTGCATACTGTAAACGGCTTTGCAGGTTGCACTTAGTGACAGAATCAGTTTGATTAAGTGATTTACGACTGCCTTTGTCACCTAATTTAGCGTTCATAGGCCTGTGAAGTTTATGGTGTTAACTTTTGCTCATTAGGCTGACAACAGCAGCTTCACAGGTAGAGTCTTTTTGAAGGTATTTGACAGGGTCAAAGGGCTCAAATGCTAAGGAAGCTGTTGAAGAGTGGTGCTGCCCATAGGGTCTTCTGAGAGAATAAATTGAAATAATGCAGAAGAGGGTCAGGATACCTTGGCCACTGTAATGTAAATCCTTTATGAGTTGGAATGAGCCTGCAGTAAATTAGGTCAGGAAGTCCAGTGTTGCCTCTAATATGTTTTCAGAAGGGTCTATAAATGGAGGTGGTATTTATCACCTAGCTGGTTTATACAGTCTAACTTGCTCATTCAAGCAGTTCCAAAGAGGACTTTTAAAACTCCAAGATACAATATTTGGGAAGGTTTTGATTGGGGGTGAGAGAAAAGTCTGTATTGTTTGTTCTGCAGGGCTGTTCCCAGGAGTATGGATGTTAACAGCCTTCTCCAAGCCTAGCAGACTTTATAGTAATGACTGCAAGAAGCTGATTGCCAAACCTTATTGAGAATGAATTGCTGTAATGAAAGGTATCCACAGCCTTCCAAGCATTGCATGTTGCTATACCTCTAAGCCTGTCAGATAAGTCTGGGGCTGAGCTGAGATACCTAGGCTATATATAGCAGGTGACAGTTTGCTGCTCTGGAAACATTTGGGTTGTTGCACTCCAGTTTGTGACTTTCCTGAACGAATCGGAGGAAGAGGGTAACAACACAGTTCCAAAGGGCACTGCCTCTTCTTTGAAATTGCTTACCGCTATGTCTTAAAAATAGCTTTATCAACAGCAAAAACAGTGTTTTCTCTTTCTCTGGGTGAGCTATAGCAGTTCCTCATCAGAGGTAGGACTTGAGAAAGAGATGAAAATGAGTGTCTATTGAGTCATGTGAATATTTGGACCTTTAGGAACAGTTTAGTTGAATGGTGAGGGTGAGTTTTTAGAATACAGACACTAAAGGAAGGCACAGGGTTAAATCTGCCTCTGTGAGCTGTGGCCATAACAGATGAGAAAGTTGTCAAAACAGGAAAGATTGGAATTGCCCTAAATCTAGAGAAAAAGAACAAAGAGGGAAAAAAAATAGGAAGACAGAGGAAAAAGTGATGCTTGGAGCTTTTGTTTACAGAGCCCAACCCCACGGGAGCTTTGTTTCCCCGTGTTCTCTGGTAAGCTGTGTTCCTGAATTGACACAGTCTCTCTATGTCTCTGGACCCTAGATGTTCAGAAACTGAGTCAAACCAAAATGCTGTGTCCAGACACCAGATTTGGTGTCTTTTGAAAAGCAAACCCCAAAGTAGTGACTGGGCCGCTTGCATCTGTTTATGACTTCATTGAGAGCTAAGTATGAAATAACTTTGTCTGAAGAGTTTCCTAATGTTCAGCGTTCTCTAAAAACAAACCCAGTAAGAACAAAGCATGTAAAATAACGATACTTTCTCGTTTCAGGGGAAGGACTGGGGAAGTGGAAGCCTTTCCGCTTCTGAAGGTGGGTGGTTTGTATTTCTCCCTGCTCAGATGCCATGGTTACAAGCACTACAGCAAACAAACCAGTGGTAGCAGGTAGGCTCCCTTGCTACTTCCCAGCAGTCCTGATTTTCTGCCCGTTAGTGGGAATCTAGCAGGAAATGGGGTGAGGCTGAACACACTGATGTGTTTCAGCAACAGAAAATGTCAAAATCTTCTAATATGGGCCAGAGAGCAAACCCTTCCAATTACATTGTAGGGTTCTGCTGCATTTCTAGGAGGGAACGTATGTTAAGCAACAAGTTTTTGCTTTGGTTCCTCATCAGCAAGAAATGAAGGAAAGATGAATGCCGCATAATTAGCTGGAGAATTCCCCACCAACTGATAGGTTTTCCCAGAAGTGGCAAAATGAACTGGGATCCACAGTTCAATCCCTTACTTCTGGCTTGGCCAGCCATCGCTGTTTTTCTTGTTGCAAGGACCTGCTTCTTACAGGTGATCCAATGTGTTGAATGACTTAGTGACTGCCTGTATATACTCTATTGTAGAAACAACTAACAGAAGGCTTGCCAGACTAAAGAGTCTAAAGTGTACAAGATGTAAAAGTAATGGGCATGGCATCTAGTGCTTTCAAGGAGGGAGGTAGAACTTGAGAATTCACTTGGTCCTCCCCAAAGCAGGCAGCATGGAAGTGTGCTAACTGGGAGGAAAAGGGGAAGAACAGGAAGCCCACAACTAAACCAAACCATGCTTGAATGTTTTTTTTTCTTTCCTGGTCTACTGATTTTACATGACACTGTTTCATGTTTGTTTGCATATTTGCCATCTGGCCTATGTCGTCTACATCTGTTACCTTCATGTGCACATGTGGCCATGCTAGACTGGCCAAGGAAAACTCAGGTCTGAAGTGTTTGGGGTCAGATGGGACTTACAAAAACCCCTTTGGGTGACCAAATAAAGCAGGAAGATAAAGCACATGTATCTGTCATTCGCCCTAGATACATCAACACTTGCAATTTATGCAAAACCTTAGTGTTTCACCCAGTACTTGAGTCTCATAATATTCTAGTCATAGACTTCAGAATATAAATTTTAAGCAGGTGGTGGGGTTTAGCTGAATTGGCCAGTTAGGCAATAGAATCTCTACATTGAGTTAGTATAATATTGGTTTTGTTGCATCTTTTAAACTTCAACAAATAAAATCATTCCCAAGGTGTTAAGGTGGCAGATAGGCTGATATTACTGCTTGGTCCTCCCTGGAAATGCAAAAGGCAGAGAGGTAACAATCTGTTTGGTGTGGCTTGGGGTTGTCTTTATTGTTAGTTGTCTGTTTTTAAAAGGGGCTCAAGGAGTAGATGATGATTTTGCAGATAGAGGAGCACTGCTTCTGGAATGGCACAGGGTGGGAGCAGACTCTTCAGTCACCACGGAGCATCAGGATCTTGGGGTTTCGCATTGTATTTTTAAGACTCCCTTTTTGTCACTGGAGTTTTACAGCCTTGAAGCGATGCTCTGGTTCGGTGTTGGCTCAAAGGATGTGAATCATTGTTCCTGCTTCCTGCAGCAATTGAAAGTGCAGTCTGCCCTGCTGCTAACTGAGTCACCCTGACTGGCTCTGCTCCATGGCAGCCAGCATGGGCACCGCTGGGCAGCTCAATGCTGCTGGTGACACACCGCAGCAGAAAAGCAGCTGCAAAGACTCCTTGGTTGGCTTTGTTATCCCTGGTGTCTGCATGACAGTGATGCTCTGGGCAGCTGCTCCCGTGCATTGTCTCTGAACTGGAGAGGCATGGGTTTGATGGATGTACTGCTCAGTAGAATAAGGTATTTGGCTGACAAATTGAGTTGTGGTCTATGGCTCAAGGTCCAAGTAGATACTGGTGATGAGTGGGGGTCCTCAGCAGATGTTACTGGGACCAGCGCTGTTCAACGTGCTTGTCAGAGACGTGGACAGTAGGATCAGTGCACCCTCAACAAGTGTGCTGACACCAGGCTGTGCGGTGTGGTCAACACGCTGGAGGGAAAGTGATGGGACATGGAGGGGCCTGGACCAGCTGGGGAGGTGGGACTGTGTGAACCTCGTCAAGTTCAGCAATGCCAAGTGCAAGGTCCTGCGTCTGGATCTGCCCCTGTTTAAGATGATGAGAGGGAGATTGAGATGAGCTCTTAGGCAGAAGTTCTTCCCTGTGAGGGTGCTGAGGCACAGGGTGCCCAGAGAAGCTGTGGCTGCCCCATCCCTGGCAGTGTTCAAGGCCAGGTTGGAC
>JBCJKH010082058.1:0-19336 GCA_039877255.1 Loriculus beryllinus
CTTTTGATGCAGCCCAGGATACGGTTGCTTTCTGGGCTGCAAGCGCACACTGAAGCCAGCTCATGTTCATTTTCTCACTGACCACCACCCCCAAGTCCTTCTCTGCAGGGCTGCTCTGAATCTCCTCTTTGAAAAATCTGTTAATACAGTGTTTCCTGCCACCAGTGGGTACAGCACCTGCTGAACTTGGGCCTCAACTGGGACCTTTAAAACAAAAGCGAACCTGAGAGTACACCAGCTGGGGCTAAGTCAGCCCTTGAAGTTAGCTCAGGTATCACTATACCATACTGTAACAATTTCAGTACTCACAGTTCTACCTTGAGACTGTCCCCTCAAAGAGCAACAATAATGCTGCCCTTTGTCATGGGTCTAAATAAAGCCTGAGTACCTAATTCTGATCATTTAAGGGAAGTTGCTGCAGTTACATTAGCAGTGTTGCCAACAATTTTATCTCTGATCTTGCACATTTAGTATGTTAAGACAGAGCTTTGTGATTCAGCTGATTATTTTTTAAATGGGAGGTTTTGATCTCGTGGTTGAAAATTAAAAGTAAATTGAAAGTAAATTGAAGAAAGTAAACTGAAGGGGCATCGGGTCTAATGTAGCATCTTGGATTTAGTGGTCTGGTTTGTAATTTTTGGAAATGTTTTGGGTTATCAGCACTTGTACTGTTGAGTAGGGAGCAGACAACTAATCCCACGGGATTTGTAATGTGACTTGAAGACAAGATTTGTGCAAAAGTGCTTAGTATTCATGTTTATGAAAATTACTTTTATTCACCCTGTACTGCAATAGGAATTAATGTATTTGTGAACCTCCAGTGGCATGGATCTCAGCAAGTGTCCCAAGCAGGTTTTCATGATTGCTCAGAGGTTCTGCATATTGCAGAACACCGAAAAGTACTTTTTTCTTAGAAAACAAAATAAATCAGAGGATTTATCATTTGAAAGCAATATGATCATATGGCACTGTCTTTGCAGACTTAATGCCTTAAGTTCAGCCTTAAGAACTCCACAGAATTTTAACAAAATTATTTTCTCTAATAAGAAAGCCATACTGCTTCTTGGGGTGTGGATAGTCAGTGCAAAATTTCAGTGGGTTTGTCCTGTGTAAATGAGATCCACTGGCATAAGGGGTAGACGTGACTTCACCAGTTCATTTTGCAGGGAGTTGTTACTATTTTTTGTTTGTCATCTGTGGATTTTTCTGGGTCTAAATCTTTTGTGATTTGGTTATGGTCAAAGTATTGCAAGAGATACAACTCATCTGCTTTTCTCCAAGATAGCACCCACCAGCTGAGCCACAATGCCTGCTGCTGCTCGTGTTCCTAGGTGGTTACAAATGTAAGGTGAAATGTGCTTTGAAATGATCTAATCAGAGCTTTAAGGTAGTTTAAGATAGTGGCTTTTTTCTAATTGTAAGAGACTAGAAACAATTACTGCAGCCCAGCTGATAAGCTGTGACTTTCACAAGCACAGTGCTAAACCAGAGCAATTGCTTGATCATGTTCACACTCCATAGGATGAATCAAAACTGTTTGTATCAATGGTGACCTAATATGTGTAAAAACATACTTATTTTAGCCAGATGTGGATCAGCAGTGTCAATATGAATATTTTTGATAAATTTCACCACATTTGGGATTATATTCTGTCTTTACTAATTTACAGGAAAGACTGCAAACTCCTCAGGCAGGATCGGGCTGCATTAATGTCCAGTACTGATACACTGCACATTTTGTCAGTGGATTAAAATAAGAACTCCTCAAGTGCACTTTTTAATTTTATTTCCTGTGCTTTTCTTTTTCTGCCACATCTTTTTCATCTGTTTCTCTTTGTGAAAATCCAAATTCATCAGGAATGAAGGCTGAGTTGAGTTTTCACCTGCAAGGCATGTGACAGGACATAAAGTTGAGCAGCATAAATCTGTCTGCTCATGCTCATATCACAGTTCACAGCTAAAATGTAATCCTGCCTAATCAAGTGCTGCATTGCCCCTTGGGTGTACCCCATATGTGACTCAAGACGTCTTTTGGGACACTGTCAGGAATATAGGCCTGTGCGTCCCCAGCTGTGACAGGCTGCAAGATGCAAGTTGTCCTGTTGTTGGGTAGAGGAGAACTGAGGGTGTGTTACCACTGTCAGTACTGCTGCCCTATGTTAGAAGCATCCCCAGCAGCTGCCCTCAGGTATCCTTCCTCTGCTGAATGGGAGGAGGACTTTCTCTACCCGTGCCAGACAAGCAGAAGACTGACTTCAGAATGATCCTGTCTTTTTTTCTGTTTCTCTTGGCCGTGGAGAGGAAGGAGAGAAGTCTGCAGGAGCTTACAAGGCTGGGCTGGGTCATGAGAAGTTTCTGTATTTTCAGGATACCTGTATTTTCATGGATGGCTGGAAAAAGCTGGATGTTGGGAAGGAGTGCTTGGTTGCATTTTATATATGGGTTTAATAATAACTAGTGTTAGTGGGATGGGTGGTGCCCTGAGAGGTGCAGTTCTTCTTGCAAGCAGTTGGGAAGGAGTGAAAGAAGGTGTAATTTGGCAGCAGTGCATATGCAGATAAGATACCAGGCCTTACATACATTTCTGGTGGAATAGGCACACTTCAGCTTCTGCATGCTTTCCCCCAAAAGTTGTTCTTTAGGGAGAATAGAAGACTGCTGTAATCTGGCCACCTTTATGCAGTTCAGTTTGAGTTTAACCTTGTGTAAAGCACTGTGTTTCCATTGGAAAGGAGTGACTATTTTAGAAAGGATTCTTTTCTTTACCTTTAATTACGTAGGTTGGTTTTTTTTGTATCACGGTTTCCTCACATGCTTACCTTCCCCCTTCCTCACCCCTGTAATGAGGAAGCACGCTCTTCGTCACATGTGGGCATGTTGTTTTACCCAGTTTCCAGATCTTTATTAAGAGAGAGAGGGAGAGAAATTTGGTGGTCTGTTTGTGGAGAAGGGAACTGTGCCTGCTATATTTTACTGGGACTGGCGCATGGAGTAGAAAAGCAAATGTGCATGGACTGGCAGAGGAATCACTGACTGATCCTCACACAGCCTGGGTTTGGGGAGCTGAGACAAGACGAGGCAAAGCAGGTATGACTGATAACCGTGCCAAAGCCTGAGCACCTGCCGTGCCCATTGCAGGCAGCGGGAGCTGGCAGGGCTCAGCATCTGCCAGGATTGATGCGCTGAGCCTTTACTGGGGTTTGTGTACTCCATTTGATTTCTTCCCTTTCACACCGAACACAAGGAACGAGCAGAAGTTCACTGCTTGGGAGAAGCTGGCTATGTCTTTTTTCTGTGCTGCGTTTCACCTCTTTGTTTTTTTGGTTGGCTGCAAAACCTGAAGCCAAAAGATGATGGAAATGCCTCTCCCGGGGGAAGGGGGGAGCCGAGCACACCGCACCCCATCTAGTGGCGTAGCCTCAAACTGCTGCCGGGAGGGAAATGCGGCAGGAGGGGGAGAGCTTGGAAAACTCCGGCCATGGGCTTGGCAGATTTCGGACTCCACAGCACCTTCGTGGGTGAGTCAGGGATGCTGAACAGCCGCAAGATAAAGGAGGCGTTATCTGCCTGTCAGACCTAGGGTGGATCACAAAGAGGGGACATGCACCAAGCTTGAAAAGAGTCATAGACAGACGGCAATAACAAGCCCTCTGGAGTTAGAAAATGTAAGAATTAAGCTGCTTCTGTAACCTTAATTCGGCCTCTGTTTTCAAAAGCGTTAAGATACAATCTCTAATGATATCACACACTATTCTTTGTTACATGTCAGTGCACAGAAGGTACCGTGCTGTATTCTGGCTCACTGTATTTCTTCTCTGTTGTTCAGTAAGTAGATCCTGTCTGTCACATGCTACTGAAATCTTTTTAGAAGACGGAATTTTTTCACAAGGTTTTCTCCACAGACTTCACAACAACAGGGGCCAACTGCTTCATTGGCATTCATTGTGGTATTTTTGTACCATCCTCTTTGTGTGGAGCATAGTCAGTCATTGTTCCCATTTTGCAGATGAGGAACAGAGGTACAATGAGGTTGAAGTCAAAGGTATCCTTTATTTGGGGTGCCCGTTTCAGGACCCCTTGGACCATGTTTTCCAGGCTGCCTCTCCAGTCTATCTCAGTTACAGCAGTGAGTGCCGAGTGCTCCTGTGTATCAGATCAGGCTCTCTGAAAATGAAGCACGTCATTACTGTCCTTGGAACAGGGGACTGTGGAAAAAATAACTTAAAGGACTTGTCTAGCACTGCAGTAAAATCATGGGGCAAAGGCAGGGCCAGGATCCTGTCCTCCATGTCAGGGCACCTCTGCCTTAACTCTTGCAGCCCCCAGCCTCCCCCTGCACACTTTCCAGAAGTAAAGTAACTTCTTGTGGTCAGAGGTCTTGTTCAGTCTCACCTGCTTCATTCATAGGGTGGCTTCATCATCTGCGGCCATATGGTAGGTGAAGCTGTTGCTGTTGTTTCAAGTTCCTTTCCACCCAAACCCTATCCCATGGTCTTGTCTTCTTCATTTCAGTACTGGAACTGATTTGACTCCTGGGTGAGCCTGCTCAGGCACCAAACCATTTCCCATGAGTTTATTGCTTTGAAAGGGCTCACTACGGGATGCCAAGAAGAGACTATGCTAGTGTTAAGGGAGGCCTAGGTTACCTGGATTATGAGAGGGACAGGGCCATACCAACACTGGGTTAGACCCATTTAAGTGGTTTGGTTTCATGTGCTGAGGTAGTTTCACAGCCGTGGTAAGCTGATGCAAGCTGGTGCTGATGATGATACATCAGACCTTCCCCTGTTCTCATGGCCTTGCTCTCCTGCTCACTCCAATTTGTGAGGCCATACAGGGAACCTTAGCAGGAAACGTCTGGATTAAATTCAGTGAACCTTAAAAAAATACTGTTTTCTTACTTGTTTATTGCTTGACTGTGTGCATGCATCAGCCATCGCAAGAAGTGATGGGACCTGGGACAAGAAAGGGCAGAAATGTTTCTTGCAGTGGCAGCTTCTGCAGGTCTCTGGTGTTCATTGGAGTGAACCTTCAGTGAGATATGCAACTGGGAAGTATCATGGTTAGCTCTTTAAGGACCATAAATAGAGAGGTGAGAGGAGATGTGCACTGTAGCCTCTTATAATGGGAGTCCCTAACTTGCAAATGTCCCACATCTCCTCAGCATTTTCATAGACTTGAAGGTGAAACAGCCTTTTTATGGTATGTTGAGAAACTGTTCACTGTGTAGGCTGGCTTTGTAGATCTGCTGTACATCTCTGCCTTTTAATTGAGGCAGTTGTTAGTGACAGTGGAGGCCTTGTGTCCTGGGAACTGCAGAGTGTGAACAGCACAGATTTCCGCCCAGATGTATTGACAGTGGAGGAGCATTAAGAGTGCAGGACTTGGGGCTCTGGATCAATATGTGCTGCTGTGTTCACTGATTTTGCCATCTCTTCCTTCAGTCCCAGTCCTCTCTGCCACATTCCCTCTGACCTGACCTGACCCATCCATTTCAGTTTCATTCCCTTCTTGAATTCGGTATTCACCAGAACCTGGTGCAAACCAGTTACTAGCGCAGTGAGTCCCAGTTCCATTCATGCAGACTCTGTGTGTCAGTCCTTGCTTCTCTTAACTAAATGAAAATTATACTTTCATGAACAATGCTGTTTGCACAATTAAATTCTTCAACAAAAAATGCAAACTAGTTGATGACACTTACTTAATTTTAAGTATTTGGGATTGATCACAACAACTTTACTATGCATGTCAAATCCCACAGTCCCAACATGGCCAATGATTTAAATTAACCTGACCTTTTATCCCATTTGTCAGCACTCCATAACTATGCACTACTGTGTGATTTGTGAGTTATTTGTGATTGTGTGTGAACATGATTCAGCACATGAATTTTGATACTGCTTGATTTAAATAGCAGCTGCTTGAGCTATGATTCTCAGGTTGCTATTCAGTTGTTGGTATTCAGAAACATGGGTTTACTTCTGTTTCCTGACTGGGTTCCTTCTAAATCCACAGAAAGTTTTCGAGGAGACAGAATAAAATTTCTGGCATGAGGTCTCATATGGAGGGAATTTTTCTGATCATTATTATTGGGCATCACAACACATTTTATGTATCAGCTGTTCTGAAAATACTAACCACTGCTTTTATTTTAGAAAGCAGAAGAAAATTAACATAAATTTAGTCCAAATCTATGAATGGATTTATTTCTTTTTTTCAGATATACATTCTCATTTCATTTTCTATGTGTACCTTTACAAAGTAAGTGATCTGTGCCAATTTTATGAGCATGTGGTGTTGCTGCCTCCATGAAATTTCCTTAACTGAATTTGAAAATGTGGATCTGCCATTTCTGTTCCTTGGGAGCCCATCTGTGTCTAGCAGAGCAACATTTCAGCCTAGAAACATTTCTCCTTTGTTGGAGAAACCAGTCTTGGTGTTACCCCATTTATAAGGATTGATTCCTGTATTTTCTTCTGTATTTGTATACCTAGTGGTTAGTACATTTTACAGTGTGCTGTTACTGTCTATCCTGAGCAAGAACAATCTTAATTAAATATGGTTTAATTCTGTCCATCATGAAAAACTGTCAACAGTAACATACGTATTTCCTGGTACTTGGAATGACTGATTTGGTGGTAATGAGAATGTTAAGCTTTGTTGGGGCATCTCTAAAGTGCCTTTTTTTCCCAGGGTGCTGATATGGACATGCAGAATCAGTAAGGTCTAGGCTGCAGTACTCTCAGACAGCAACATTCCCACCTTATGGGTATGTGTCAGGACGCGGTGGGGCTGGTGGCTCCATAAGGACAGGTCTCAACATGGGTCCAGAGTCCATCCAGGAGATGAGGCCAAAGACAGGACTGGAGCTGTACTGTAGCTTACCTACATGGGGTCCATCCAGGCCCCATCCAGGCTGCCTAGGCCTGAGCTGAAATGCAGGTCCTGCACCCATGGGCAAGTGGTGCTGGGGGTTGGTTGGTCAGGGCCATAGGGTGCTTTTGGTGCCCTCAGCACCCTGACTGTATGTTGTCTGAGTGGCCTGTTCATTAAGGATTAACCCAGAGCCTTCATGTTGTCCCTGACAGGAGCTCCTGGGCTTTCCTGGGTTTTTTAGTCAGCCTAGGTAGGACTTTTGCTGCTCCCCATGCTGTGCTTGGGCATGCTGAAAGTTAGGCATGTTAGTGTTTTAAACTTCTCTTCAGATACCCATACAACTTATATCTCTTCTGGAAAATAAATACTTTTCTTAAGGTTTTTTCCTCTTCATCTTTATGTCTAGTGCTTTAGGTATGTGATGGATCCTCTTGTGAACAAAACCTTTGTTTGTGAATATTGAAGTATTTAAAAGGAAAAGGCTAAGTATACATAGCAGTGAAGCTTTCAATTTATCTGTTACGAGTTAAGTGCATCAAAACCGCTGTTTTAATATGGTGAAATAAGGGCACATCTCTCCTCCATGTAGTTTTCCAAATAGAAAGTCACATTTTTCTTCTTCTTCTGGAATGACTTCAAGACTTAGTGGGAAGAAAAATCCTTTTGGTTGCTGTAGATTAATTAGTATGTTAGTTTATTTTGGAGAGCAGGGTAGGAAGTACTGAGACTGAGAGAGAAAACAGTAAATGCATCTCAAGGTCAAGTAGAAGTGGAGCCACAAATTTGTGGTCACAAGCAGCTGGGCATTAATGCACCACTCCCAGTCAGGGTCTTCCATCCTGTGGCACTGTTAGAAAAGGGAATACATGTCCTTGAGCTGACATCTTGGAGGATCTGAAAGCCTCCAGTGGGACGTATTTCTTCCTGGAGCTTTCTGGCAACTCTGCTGTGATTTTGTCCCATCAGGGACTATTCATCATTTGGTCCATGAGGAGATTTTGTTGTGCGAAATGTCACACATGAATGTTTCATCCTGAGACTGTGACAATGTGACGAGATGTCACATTGGGATGTTGGGCTCTACCTTTAAGGCCAGGGCTGAGTAGGTACATGGCATATTCTACTGGGGAGCAGCCATTGCGGTGGTTAACATTGCGTGAATCACAGTGTTGGATAAGTGTCTGCTGACACAACGGTGCAGGATTTTGGTGCAGGAATGTCAGTTTTTAAGGTGGGAATGCACTATTTTCCTACTTTATTCAGACACCATTGATCTGAGTAGATAGCTTTATTTTATTATTCAAATGAAATCCAAGTGGGTGCTTGTAGTTTTGAAAATACAGAGATAAAATTTGTCCTTGCAGACAGTTGCTGAAAAGCCAGTAGAATATTCTGCCACAGAGTGAATTTCACCCATGGAAACAGACAGGTCTGTGCTCAGAGCTTGCATCCAAGTAGCTTCAAAACAGTTTGTTTCAGGGGAGAGCTGAGCATGCCACCTATTCCTGATGTTATGTTTGCCCCATCTGGTGTGTCAGCATAAATTCAAGTGTCTTGCTTTAGATGCTTACATATGAAAAATATAGCCAACTAAAACAATTAAACTGAGAACCACATTGAAAAAGCCTGGCTGGTGTTATTCCAGAGAGTGTATCAAAATAATAACTCCTGGCATTTGAATGAAAAAAATGTTATTTTCATTAATAAGAATTACATTCATCATATGAAATAATTCATATGAAATATCTCAATTATATGAAATACTGTTCACTGTGTTGTGAATTTTTGCAAGGACTTTTCATCTGCTCAGATAACTCTTTCTTAGTGCTTATGTTTTCTTGAATAGAGAGTAGGTTTGGGGTGGCATTACCTTTACTTACCTGCAGTCTCAGTTGAAGTAGGGACTGTGTCCTAGATGAACTCAGCTGCCCTGTGCTCATCCTGCCTGCGATGGCTTGAAGAGAGTGTCCACAAAACTGGCACGGGGATGAAGAGGTTGTGAAGTTTCTAGTTGAGCTGATAGAGTTCTCTGTGGCACAGCTGGACCAGGCCTATGTCAGTTATTTGTTAAAGGGGACTTCAAGGCACAGTACTTCATGTTAAGATTTTCTGCTTATGGTCACTGCTGTTGGCTTGTCCTGGGCTTCCCACGGAGTTGAGCTCAGACTCAAGGTTGTCATTGGTGTGTTACTAGAAAAAAAGACTTTACATGTATTTGCTTGAATTGGAGGTGACAGGGTGCAGTTTGGCCTTAGGAATGTTAACACAGGTATTTGCCATCTACTGTTGCTTATTCTCTTTTGACTTTGTTTCATTATCTTTTGAGCAGAAAATACCAGTAGGTGAAAAACCTGTTGCCTTTAAGGTCAATGGTAAAGCTCCCACCGTGTTCACTGAGGCAAGATTTTCATACTTACTGTGGTCAGTCTTTCCCCACAGTTATTAAATAACAAACAATTGAAGTGAACAATTCACAGAGGAATCCTAGCGTTTATTTATATAACCTCCTTGGTGGGAAGTAACAAGTAACATTCAGTAATAAATGCATGGTTTTCCTGCAAATGATGTATGAACCAAAGAAAGGTGAACAGTATCTGACACTCTGTTCTCAAGAAATAATTGGACCAGCTGTGGTCTGGCCAGCATTTTGCAGAAGGGGTTGGGAGTTAAATTAATATTGTATCTCTGCCATGAGCAAATTGCAGTCTCCTGAAGTGAGTTTGTAAGTGTCTTCTGTACTGGAAAGAGACATCTTCTCACATTACTTTGCCCTCTGGAGAGCCGTGGAAATAACCAGTTTTCAAATAGCAGTAGTTGAATATTATGTAGGCAACAGGTGAGGCTGTTAATATTGTGGAAGGTCATTACTGACTCCATATGTCCTCTGATAATGACATCCTGGTTCTGGAAATGCACTTGTCTCTTGCGTCATCTGCACAGGTCATTAGAGATGATAAACATGACTTCTTGGTGCATACTGAGTCTTGAAGGGGCTACGCTCAAGCTGTGAAATAGCTGAGCACGAGATTTCCTGGCTTTCCTTAAAGTACCTCCTGTATCCCAAGCAGCTGAACAGTTCAAGGAAGTGAAAAATCTGTGGGGTTTTGGGGGGGTTTATTGTTTTTTTTTTCTTAAATTTTGAAGAATCAAGAGTAGGTTCTGAAAGCAGAGCAGGGAACAGCTATGGACTGTATAACAGCTTTCAGGTCTCCTGGGACCAGAGCTCATCCCTCCTCTTGTCTTGAGAAATGCCATTCCTGTTCCCCCTTCTTCCCTGCTCTAGTTAGTGTTGAAGTGATGATAGACAAGGGAAGATGTAAGGAAAAGGAGGAACTGTTGACACCTTGATTGATGTATGGAGAACAACCAGATGCTGTTTCCTAAATGTGCAATTTTTGGCAGAAACTGAGCAAAACCGGGTAAGACAAACAGCACACTCTATTGCTTTTTAGATGTCATCCCCATACAAAAGTTGGAGGTGCCTTTGGAGCATCATTGCATCTGAGTGACCTCGTAGGCATTATGGTTGGGAGTGTTGATTTCATGAGCATTCAGCTATAAGCTGTAGACTGTTTTTGAAGGTAGGTCCCAGAACACTGTCCGGTGCCTTTCTTAGCTAAGGTTTGGCATACATGAGAAGCTTTTGCCTGGGACAGCTATCCTGGTGTGCAGAGTGGTGCTGTGTGTTCCACCTGCATCTGAAGAACATCCAAGAATGTCACCTTCTGCACAATGTCACTGGTGTTTGTGAAGTAATTCTTAGCATACACCACTGCAGCCTTGGGCTCCACTGTCTTCCAGATCATTCTCAAGTATTAATGACTCATTTCCTTTTGACCTAGAAAGTCTGCATGTTACAAATCTGTACGAGAAATTACCTCCCACCTTACCAAGGGTCTGCTACCAATCATACATGAATTGCACAGGAAGGGGACTGGTGGGGCTGTTGTCTTCTGTATAGCTGGTTGGACTCATTTATGGTCTTGGGCCAGGAAAGCATAAGTTTGTTAACCATGGGACTCCCAAGCTTTGGGAAGTGTCTGAGGGGCAGGGGTTTAGAAAAGATGGTTTCTGCTCACTCCAACTAATCTGTATATACCTGTCCATCTCACGTAATTCTCTGGCACCCATCACCTTGGTAAGTAAGCATGTTTCTCAGATGACCATGGCTTGTTTTTGTTTTCTCCTCTTTTTAATAGTCTTTTCTCCTTCATTTTAAATCAGTCTTTAATAAAGTTGAGAATTCTTGCCCAGGGTTTTATAAACATGTGTTATTAAATTTTAAATCTGTTTTGAAAGTGCCTCTATCCTACTCCCTCCTAGTAAAGTGACCTTTTTAAATGGAGGGAAGTGGGTTTAGATGACAGTCATGATAAATGCGGTCATGTTCACTCAATAAAATAAGGCCCAGTGCATTTGAGGATAAATCAGTGAAATGTACAGCCCCACCTGTCTGTCTCCATCATTCATTTCCACTGTCACTTTCACAGTGGCTGATGGATCACAGTTGCTGTAAAATTAGACAGCCTTTAATCTCATTTCATCCTGATTAGCTTCTCCTTACCCTTTCCCTCTAACTCACTGACTGACACGCTAAAAACTCACACCGGGCTGTGCTTGAGCGTGGCGTACAAACTTCTCTTCAAATACCCTTTTTGTGGGGCAGGCAGGTGTTCAACTGAGTTGAAATGGAGAAATGAGAAGATGAGATTTTCACATTATTAAAGCAAAACAGCAGACAAAGGCTCCTATAAAACTAATGAAAGCCTGGCCACAGTGTGTGATGGGTCAAATTCTTCCTGTTACACCCTGGCAAGGCCAGTGAGTTCGAGAAGATTGTTCCTACTAGAGAATAAATTTAGCATGCTTGTTGCCATGTAATTTTGACTGTATTTACAAAAAGCTAGGCACTTCATGGGTGTGCATTCATAAGAAACATTTTAAAGCACAAGTTTTCTGGTGCTTTCAGGGGGTGTTTGTAGTGGTAAAAAAACCCTGTTCATTCCCATAGTTTTGATTTCTGTGTTATAACTCAGGATTCTGAGGGACCTGGAAATGGTGAAGGAGAAAGACCGCAATGTTGGTGATGTCAGTGTCAAAATTCCTTCCCTCTTAGATGTCCCCGCTGTTGCTCCATCCTCCTTGGTTTTCCCAGCTCCCTCCAGCCCCGTGGGAAGATTCATGAGATCAGGAACAGAGTTTTCCCCATAGCTCTGTGAGAAAAAAAGGTCATAGTAAAGGTCTGCAGTGTTTTACTGCAGTCACCTTTCCTTCTGAAGCCCAAATACTACTTTCCTTTCCAAAGCAAGCTTCCCTTTAGCTTTCCTGTGAGTTATGGATGGTGGTTTGAGTCCTTTGGGCCCAAACCTGTATCAGATAGAGGCAGTGTTGCCATCAAGTTAAGTAGAAACCTGGATTAAGCCCTTAGTTTTCAAGGTTTAATTATTGTCATAAGTGTGGGAGTCTTACTGCGTAGTTTGAGAACTGCAGAAAAACTTATAATTTCTTCCTCTACTGGTCCTGTTTTTGTCAATATGGAGGATAAATAAACAAGAGTATTTGCAAAAATGAAAACACAACATGTGCAAAATATGCATTTGTGCTGCCTGCAGCCACTTCTTTTGATAAAGCCTACGTCTCCATCCTGACCAGCAGAAGAGCCTGGTTGAGGGTACAACCACGGGCTTGGACCTAACTGGAAACCATAATAGAGCATTGGATTAGGTAAACCCCTGCAGACTGATCATGGCGAGTCTCTTCTTGAAAGAAGGCGTTCCGAAAAGTATCTAAGGAAGACAGCAGATTTCCCATGGGAGACTGAATGAAATTCAGTGTGTAGTACAAGCATCCCCAAGTCAAGGAAAGTGCTGGGGGTTTGAGAGACATTTTAAAATAGGAAGATGTCTGCAGTTAAAGAACGAGATAAATATGATGTGCGGACTAAGAAGATAGCAAAAGTATGTTTTCATTCTTCCATCTCACTGTAGGAATCTCTAGGTGGTATTAAATCTTATGTATAGGATTATTTTCCAATTATATAAAGTGTACTAGTAGCAAATAACCTTAATTAATGAACTTTCACTATACCGGACTGCCCAGTTTAAGAACTGTTTCACTCACATAACTAGTAAGAGCGCCATGAAAACAATATTCGACCTTTACAGAAACTAAAAACATACCTTACTTATTTATCATTGCCTTGGAAAAACTTCTGTAAGAAGCTTAAATGAGCCCACTTGATCTTTAAGAAAATGTGTCCTAAATAACAAAGCTGTGCCTATTTCTTCTTATTATTATTTGCATATGCTATACTGCACAACTGCATTCTGAGAAAAATAAAAGATAATAAAACAAATGAAATGAGAGATATATCACCCAAAATAATCCAAGTGTGAGATAAGCTGCCTCTTTTTTCCTTTTTTTTTTTCTGGCATTGGCAAAAGAGCACAAAGTAAGAGCTGGCCCTGAGTCATATTGATTTCCCACTGCACTGGTTTCCTAAGTGCTCTGTTGATCCGTGTCAAGCAATAAGTTCCCTGCCTGTACATGCACATCACCTCCCCATTTGTCCTCACCTAGATTTAAGGTGCCCATATGATGAGCTGAACAAGGACATCATTTTTCCTACTGGTGTCTGTGGGCCAAAACTACTCTATGTGGTATGATAACTAATACTGTGTAAGTTTACATTTACCATATCGTAATAGTGTTGTATAGCACACCACAATAATATGTGTATATTATGTCCTTATTTTTGTCCCTATTTTATGTCCATTTGCAGTGGAAAATGTAAATTTAAAAGAATGGATTGTTGTGACTGTAGTTGGTCCATAATTGCGACACCTCCCCAAAAAACAGATATTGTAAACCTAATGCCACAGTTTTGATCTTTGTTAACAAAGGGCTTCCTGATTAGATGAATAGAAAATGTGTGATTGTGCTACTAATGACATTGTACAGGAAATTAAGCGTATACATTTGGAAAAGGCATTAAATCAGCAGGACCTTAATTTAAAAACTTAAAACTGTATGGAAATGCAGCTTGTTCATTGCTGTGTAATAGAAAGCTACTGAACATACTGACTCTTCTTCTGGAAACATTAGCAGCAGAACAAAGCTGGGCTGAGGGGTTTTTTAATGTTTCCTAGCCTACTAGGATTCCTAGCATCTGCTTATTTTCAGGGAAATTTCAGGCAACTTCACCCTTTTTTGCAAGTTGTTTTTGGAACAGCATATATGGCACTTGGGTGGGGGAAAGAGGGCGCTGAGGGACCAGATTTCCAGCTTTTTTCCTTAATTATTTGCAAGACTGAATAACATAAGATTACTAATAAGTGGCTTTGTCTCCTGCAAATCAGTGGACATACATGCTTGGGGTGATGCATTCCTCTATTATTTCATGCAGATGTAATCTCAGTGTTGTATTTTGTACCTTTGGAAATATTTGATGAAATCGGTGCCCTGAGCTGACAAAGAATTCTTGCTTTCCTTGCAGTTATGCCATATAACAGTGCCCATCACTGTGTTGTGGAAGTGGAAAACTTCTTATTCGTGCTGGGAGGAGAAGACCAGTGGAACCCTAATGGTATGTATAGAATATTAAAAGGCAGAGGCAGCATCTGCCTTCCTGTATCTGTCTGTCAGGTCAGCAAATGCAGTGACCAGCAAGGGATTTTGAGGACCTTCAGCCTAATTGTTGGACCTAATAAAGGCTACTTTTAGATATTAATGTAAAAAATATCTGGTACTTTAGCATTAGTACCTCTGTCATTCATCATCTCCCACATCCCTTGAGAAATGCCACAGGCAGCAGAACAGACTCTTTCAAGTGCATGCGCCAGGCAGCAGCTGTTAAGAATTTTAACCTTCATTTCCAGTCTCCTTCTAGTCATAATATAATAGTGCAGTTGCAGTAGATGAATGCTTCTTTCCTATTGTCAAACAAGGTACTTGCAGCTCAAGTTGTTAATGTGTTAATTATCTAGACTCTGAGATTCTTAAACTGGTCCTTTTTTTAGTCTTGTGCAAGAGCTTCTCATATAGATTATCTGCTGCTACCTTCTTTGATTTGATTACTTCATAAATTTACCGCAAAGAGAAATTAAACAATTTAACAGGCTTCTGAGCAAAGCAAAAGGAGAATACCATGCCTTGCAAAACTCACAAAATTGTCAAGACATTGTTAAAAAGCTTGCACACGAAGAAAGAGTTGTAGTTGTAGCAGTCTGTGTAACAGAGATAATTATGACTGAGAAACCATAAAACAGCTTGCAGGTACACATTTTTACCTTAAAACACCAGAGGATCCAGCTGAAATTACATATACTGCATATATTTTATTGTGAATGCCCCATTTCAGCATCTGCGCTAAACCAAATTATAGAAAATTGTTACATCTGTTCACTTCCTAAAACCTGAGACAAACAATCGAGTCCACCCTATAAGCACATTTCCAGTATAGTTAAAATTATCCGTAAATGTCTCAGGAGAAGAGCCCTTTAGTTCTATCGTTGAATCTCCTTTATATTAAACAGGAGATAGCATGGTATCATTAATGACAATTATTAGGACCATCAGCTGCATCCGACAACTGAGGGCCCCTGTTGGGCTTGGTGGTGGGCATATAGATAGTAAGAGGTTGTTCAGGCAGTTTATAATTAAACGGCCATGTCACACGAAGGATAAGAGAGGTATAGTTGCGCACAATTTAAAGATGTGGAAACTGAGTCACAAGGTGATGGAGAGATGCTAGACGGAGTAGATATCCTGCATCTGAGATAGGAGTCAAGCACAGCTGTTTGTAAGATGGTCACCCATATCAACTCCTGAGCTGAAGGTGTTGCAGGGACAGCTACCATGTTCAGTGAATATCAGTATGTGATTTTTCTGTAGAAAAGATAGAAATAATAGAGGTAGGATCATTGCTGATACTGATCTCTTTATGAATTTACTCTGGGAAATGGATCTTACTTGTCACAAAAAGTCAACCTGAAATCATAAATCCTGTTCTGTTGTTGGGCTAGCTCTTTCTTGAAAGTGATTTGCTCTAATTAAGCAGCTACATGGGAACTGCTCACATATACCTGCTTGAATTTATGTAAAGGTGCTTGTCTGTTATCCTCATAGCACAGAAGGGCTTCAGATGGACCTAGCTGGAACTGCTTTTCCAAAGCATTCCAAGGGTTTCAATTTGAATGAGAATATGCCAGGTGTTTTTCCAGTGGAAAGAAATATCCTTGAGATGGGGGAAGCAGCACCATACGTTTCCTTAGCCATCAGACCAGCAGACTCTTGAGAAGCTGGATGGGCCCTGAGAAATGTCCATGCCCCCTCCGTGCTGCTCCTGTGACTTTTTGACAACCTAGAGAGCATGGGAGATATTTTTTCTCACTTTTTCACATCCTCCTGTGGCTATGCCTTTCCAGTCACAAGGGATCACTGCATGGGTAAACACTGATAAGAGCAGCTTGCAGAACACAGGCATGGATTTAAGACCAACTTTCATAACCTTCAGAGCCCATCACCTTCTGGCATAGCTGCAAAGACCTTCCTGTAGAAAGCAGAGAGCAGCATCTACCTCCTTTTGTCCTATCACCCCACTTTGCTACTGCTGATTGCTGATCACTTGTCACAGTTTCTGTGTTCTGACAGGTGCTTCCTAACATCTATAACCTCTTGACTGATGAGCAGGGCAAAATAATAGATACAGTTCTTTTTCAAACTGAATTCCAAAGCTGAACTGGAGTCAGACCAGTTACACCAGGCAGCTTAAGTAGGTCATCAAGTCCTTATCCTGCCATCACAGGCATCATATGGCCCATTTTGTAAATATTCTAAGATACATTTGAAAAGCAGATGAATTTTTAGCTCCTACTACTCCTATTGGAAAACTGTTACAGAATCCAGTTGCTGTAAATGACCGGGAGGTTTATTCTAATTTCCAGTAAAACGTATTCTTTGAGTGTCTAAATCACCTTGTTCTCATGCCAAAGTTGGCCTTTAGCTTAACAGTGTTTCCCCTGCTGGAGGTTTGTCCCTCTGGTGTATTACAGGTGATGCTCCTATGCCCTTTCAGCTTTTGTTTCCCTAGGTGCAACAAGCCAAGTTCTTTGTCTCCTGCCTAAGGTAAACTTTCTGGTCTTCCTGTCACCATAGTAGCTCTTCTTTGTGCCTGTCCTAGTTTGATTTCATATCCTTTCCCATGAAGTGACCACAACCATGACCTGTGTTACTTCCCACTTGAGGCTCACTGAACCCTTCTCTTTCTACCCTGCATTATGCAGTCTTCTACATACATGCTTTTTGTAGTGAATACGTGTATGACACGTTATGTTTGGGCCAAGGTCCCCAAATCATAGGTTCATACTGCAGCAATTAAAAAGCTGCTATACAACCAGTGACCACTGAAGTCCCCAGTAACTCTGAAAGATGTAGTGAATATGGCAGCAATAAAACCTCTGCTAGAAGTCCAGACTTTTGATCAGTACTTACATTGCTTTGAAATCCTGCTTTTTAAAATAGAAATAGGTTAATAAATGTTCTAAATAGTAAGAACTAGAGCCACTTAGATACCTGCTGTTACTGCTTTGAATCGATAGCTCTCGGTGCCTCTGTAAATTGTCTGTTTAGACTAAAGGAATTCAGATAGTGACCGAGCCCAAAGCCTCGCTTCACTAAGCACAGTGGCAAAATGACCAGTTACCCTTAGTATATAGGGATCTCCCCCTGTGTCTTGAGATGTGTTTGAGTGGTGCTCAGCATAAAGGCTTTGGTCCTCATTAGGCACCTCACTGGATTTGAAGGGAAATGCTGCATTATTTACCAGCTTTCTGCTTTATCCTTCTCATGTAGAATTTCCTTGTAACATAGCAAGGGAATGAGTTTGCTTCCAGATGGAGTGGTCAACATGGTTTCTTCCTCTGTTTTCTTGTAGAACATGATCTTAAATTATTATGAATATAAATTCTAGCTGTATCATTATTCTTCTCTACAGTCTTGATGGTCTATTTACACATGTTGAAGTAAGTGTGGAATAAAACAAGCAAAGCGAGCCAATCCTACAGAGGCTTGTCCAATGCAAAAATATTCACCTTGTAGAAAACCCAGTGGCCATTTATAGGACTGTGACATACGCAGTCGGGTTATTCTGCTGGTCTCTGAAGCTTCTAATTCAATTTTTTAGTCACACATACATAAACAAAGGTTTCTGTTTCCGAGATCCTCATCTGTTGGAAGTCTCAGGTGTTACAGGAAATTGCCATACACTCTCTTGCTTCAGTTTTCTTGCTTTGATGTCAATCTGCATGTAAAATAAGGTGAAATCTTAATATCGTGAAGACATGAACACAGTTCTTAGGCTTGACAGCAAGGATAAGCTAGTTAGCTCGTGTGTGTTGCTCATGTTTCATATTTTAGCTAACGCGCTTGGAATAAACTCTTAAGAGTGTATTCCCCCTTGGATGCACATGTGTAATTCCTTCTAACTTACACTGAAAGTACATGGTAGAATAAACCATCTAGTGCAGACACTGCATACCCCATGCTGATGGCTTATGCAGCTCCTGGTTATTTGCACAATGCTTTTTTACAGTTTTCCACATAAAGATGATGTGAGGAGAAAGAAAAGCACATGTTCTCCCTTTGATTTTTTTATCTGACACAAAAGACTATAGTCGTCTAAATACCATGGAGATGCCTTCTTTTGGGCAGTGATTTTGTTTAGTGCTGTGATTTATTGTGGCTGTGAAAGTACCACAGTATCTATAAGTAAATTTAAATACACATTTTCAAGATCTTATTACAGAGAGCAAGAATAATCTCTATCTGCTTTTACTGCTAGCAATTGCTAATTCAAACCCTGCAGTGCCCCATTTGTTGAATTATTACTGTACACATAGTGTAATCATACATTGTTGTAAAAGGGGGAACCCTTCATAAAAGCTTTCAACTTGTGAAATATATGTAATATATATTACAATCATGATGTTAAATACATGAAACAAACAGCTGAGTGTCAAAATAATCTATCTTTACAGGGAAACACAGTACAAACTTTGTTAGCCGATACGATCCCAGGTTTAACAGCTGGATACAACTTCCACCCATGCAAGAGAGGTAAAAAACCTGCTATGTGTTTTTCAATATATGTTTTATCATCCTAAGATCAGCTGAAGTTTGGCTTAGTCTTGGGCGTAAGGAGGCCTACTGAAGCATTGAAAATACTGAGGTAAAACTGCAGCATGCAGTTGCATCACATTTGTCTCCTAATTTTTTTGAACTTTCCAAGTTCAAAACTCCAGATGCCAAACCCTGCAGTGCTAACTCATGCAAAATAATCATGGGCTGTGTGCAATTACTGGTTGCCTGAATATGGTCTGAAAGATTTTTCTGAAGTCTCCATAGTGTCCTGTCATGTTCCCTGACTGAAGTGTCATGCTGAGTTTGCAGTAAACAAGCAGTA
>JBCJKH010082058.1:19436-55771 GCA_039877255.1 Loriculus beryllinus
CAAGCAGTAATTATAGTCAGATGTCTTATAGGGAACTGAAACCTTTATATGTTGACTTCATCCTGTTTCCTCACACCAGCCATGAAAAGCTCTCCGGAACATGTCTTCCCTTGTCAGAAGACTCTTGATCCTAGGTGGTCTCTGAGTGAAGTTAACTGTCAGTTAATGCATATAAATCAGTCTGCAGAGGTGCATGTGGACTTGAGCAGTGGCCTCTAAAGACGGTATAAACTTAATTCTGGATCCCAAATCTACCCTGGCAGGAAAAAAGTCCCCTGAACCTGAATTGAATGATGCATGTTTTATAAGACCCTCAAAGGCAGAAGATCCAAAGTTACAATGTGACATGAAAAGCATTCAGTGTCTATCCTTCAGTTCAACACCCGTATTCTCAGGGACCCAATGTACAAGAGATCTCGCTGTGTCCTCTTCCTAAGACACATTCCTTGTTCCATGTCCTGTCAGTATTATAGTTCTTTTTCTATTGGCTCTCCAGTGTCAAGATGTTAGGCAGTCGTAAATATATTGAACTCAGCAGAACCTTGTGACTCAAGGTTTGTATTACTAGATACATGGAAATGTGGATGTCTTTTCAATTTCCAGAGGTAAAATACCAGTCTATAGAGTTTTTGAAGGACCTTTGTTCAGAATTCAGTTTGATTGACCTAAGTCCGCATGCAGAGCCACAGGCAATGCTTGTCACCAAAATATACTGCGTTGTACCAGTGCATGAAAAAGGGCAAATAGAACAGATCTGAATAAGTTCCCTGTTAGAGCTGAGTGAACTGATAAAATTAGCCATGTAAATAGAGATAAAAAATTGCATCACAGTTCGTTATAGTCTCTGGCTTTATTAATAACATCATCCTTTAAAAATTATTTACTGAAATTCCTTTTTCTTTTTTAGTTGTTAATAGAGCTAGTGCTTTAGCTAAAGAGGTGCTTCTGATTTAGCAGCACCCAGCCTTCCCCCTAATTCCTGCCAGAACTGCGGGATAACCATACCACTGGGGTTATTTACCTTAAAACAGAGAGATGCCTTCCCCTCTGGTTCAGGTCCCCAGACTGAGTCACCACTGACTCAGGTGCTGGCACAGGGGGGACAGGAGGAATGGGTGAGGTTGTGCATCACTGTGCAAGTCGTCCTCAGTGAACGTGCAGGCTGACTAGTGTTTGTACAGGGCCTGAAGCAGTGTGGTGGAGCCTAATCTGTGTCCTAATTAGGCCTTCTGGGTATGTGCAATCAAGACTCCTGAGGAGCACATATGCAGCTGGCTGAATGGTTGGGTTTATTCAGCTGACAAAGCTCAGAAGGCAGAAGTAGATAGTTGAGGGTTGGAGAAAGCAAACAAGTAGGAGTTTTACCACATCCACTGTGGCCAGTTTCACCAGAAAATGAGTTTATAATCACAGGTATGGAATATGACTTGCCTTGTGCTCTGGTGGAAGTTGCTGCCTTCAGCCAAGAGTCAGGAACTCTGCTGTGCATTGTGATTGCTTAGCAGCTGCCCGGTAATAAACTGTGATGTATTAGCATCTCAGCTCCTTACAGTGTTATTTAAATGTAATGGTCCACTCACACATAGCTCCCTCTGCAAGGGGCTTTACTATGACAACATTAATTGTCACCTCTTTTGTTCAGGATACATAACTCATAGGCTTACCCATTATTTAAATATTCCTGAGCATTGGGGTATTGTTGGAAAACAGGGATTTTCAAATCTTTCTAAACACTTTCTAAAATGTTTTTGATGGTTTATTTGCTATTTCTAATGACTTCCTCAGAGTTGTTGCAGCTTTTAAAGGTAGGATCTGGCCCAGTTTGTGGAAGATCATACAAACGAGAGAGCTTTTGTGCAGTTTCCCAGCTCCTTTAGACAGATGGAATTCCCATTAAAGTCAACAGGCTATTCCCCACCCCTCCCAGGAGTACAGGGTCATGCCCTGTCTCTGCTGGCATAATGCAGGCACCATTGACAAGACAGACTGTTTAATGGGGTTTTCTGAGTCATTATGGTCCATCAAGTCAAAACCTACTTAGGAATTTTAGTCTGAGAATAATTGTCAGGACAGACTATAATAGCTCCTTTGAAATGACTGCCAGGTAAATGTGGATCTCATTCACAGGCAGTATATTCTCAAGTTGAAAATCTGTATGAAATACTTGATGAGTAAACTTCTATCTCATATGCTAAAATCCATATCTGATTGATTTTACTGTGCGAGCTATAAAGAAAAGTCTAATCCAGTTATGGATTCAGAGCCATCGGTGTATTTTCTTTAAAGCCAAATTTGGTTTCTTTTCATCTGAAGAACATGACAAAAATATATGCTTTTGAAAAGTATGTACTATTTTCAGGTGTGCATTGTTTAGAGAAGAAGCGAGCTTTCGAAATGCACATATGCCTGACATTGCAGTAACAATAGGATGCCTTTTGGAGAGTAGTTTAGCTAGACCAACATGCCCACTGGTCTTTGTAGCAGATGTATCTGAACTTGTGGCATGAGCCTTGGCTGGGCACCTTAGTCAATACTGTTGCATCTTGCCAGCTCAGCCCAGAGCTGGAAAAGGTGTATGGAACATAATAACATTTAAAACATCTTTTTTCTTACATTCCAAGTTAAAAGCTTTTTGTTTAAAGACCAGCAAAAAGCACGGTGTCATGCCAGGACCCGAAAAAGCACAGGTGGAGGTGAGCAGGTCAGCATCTTCACTGAGGCCAAGTGAACTGAGAAAAATAGCTGCAGAAAGAGAGATAAAACAATTTCACATTTCACTTTAGGCTTTGACTTTAATAATAGTAGTGTTAACCCTTATCAAGATTACTTTCATTTTTAAAAAGCAAAGTCACTTCTAGAAGTGACTCTGAAACCAGTCCAGATATCACGGGGATCAGTAATAGCACTAGTTGGTTTTAAACCCCAGACTGGCAGTTGTATTTCTTGTTTCAGGGCATAAATTCACCATCTCAGGAAATCGGAAAGAAATTCTTCTGTTTTATATGTGTATACTTAGGCAAAGTATTGAGTGAAGGGGTGTGAAGGAAAAGCATTTCAGAGATCAGTGAATGCTGAGTACTTGCAAATCCCGAAGAAAACCACAAAATAATTGTCTTACTGTCCATATTCATATCCTGAGGTACATTTCAGTTATCTGATTGAAATGGATAGTGTCTTCCCAGTTTAGTGGGGAAAGTTGTCGTATAAAGATTGCTGTATGAATCATATTTTACAGCAGTTTAAAAAGTCATCATCTACCAGCTTGGCCCTTACACACTGTATCACTGAAAAGTGAAAAAACAGAAGCTTAAAATACTTGTGACAGGAGCTGTAGAGGGAATATTCACATCCAGGCAGAAGAGTGAAGCGCTGACGCTTTCATTTTTGCTCCTTATAGTGACACTGTGTGGATGAAATCAGGAGTACACATTCAAAATAATGTCAGTGAAATCCTAGTTGAGAGAATAGTGCCTGCAGTTGTATGTACCTCTGCTTATTAAACCTGAACTAAGGAAGCACTGAGAGCAGTTTGTTAATGGGTTCATCAGAAGAGGTGCGCAAGGACAGACAAGTGGATGCATGAGCGCCCGAAGGATTGATAATGAGCACCCTGTGGGTTTGTGGCTTCAGGACACGGGAGGGTTGGAGAACATGTCCCTTCCCATGCAGGCTCTCTGATGTCTAATAGGTTGTGGCATCTGCATCTTTTCCTGTTTTTTGGGCCTCTGTGGGCTGTCTTGCCTCTGGCCCATCACATACTCTCAGGAAGCATATAGGCACTTGATTGCCTCTAACACCTATACCCTCTGTCAAATTAGAGTGAAATCAGCCAGCAGTTTTCTGTTGAGGAGACAACACTCAGGCAGACATGGCTACAGTTACAGTGTAATCAAATAAGCTTTGTTTCCATAGAAAATCAGGATAAAAACATAGATGCACAATTTGCTGCCCGACCATGCAGAGCAATATATGCCATCAGCTTCTATCTGCCCATTGACAGATAAATTAAATGGTCTTATTTAATTTGTAAGTTGAGCTGGAGGTGCTTAGCAGTATTCCTGTCCTCTTATTTCAGTCTTTGTTTCGTGTAGCTTTATCCCTGTGGTGGTGTTCCCACTCCCACTCAACAAGGGGTGCTGGTCCACACTGTCCAAACTGCCCATGTGCAGGCAAGGTGAAAGCAAAGAGACAGGAGGTGCTCAGTGACCCCAGCTGGTGAGGAGCCCTGTCTGATATGCACCAAGTCTAAAAAGTAAGGCCAGAAGCAGGCAGCGTTGCACCAGATCTGAACGCCCATCAAGACCTGCTGTTCCCATGGCTGTATCTTCATGTCTGCCTGACCTCTCCTCCAACTTACAAACCACCAGCCAGTCTCAGCCACATTTAGCAAAGAGGGAAGTTTCTCCCATGTATTAAAGCATACCACAGACTTTGTGACAGTAGGCAGCTGGGTAAAGTGGAAAGAACTTGTTCCTGCCTTCACTGAAAGAAACCCTCCGGAACACGTGCCTGAGTAGATGGCAGGTTAGAAACACAGCACACCAGGCTTTGCTAGCTCATCTGGCCATAGAATGGCTGTAGGAAGGCCTGGGGAGGAGCTGGGACATACTAAGCTGTTTATTACAGATGGCTAAAAGTTTTCTCAGAGTTAGTTGGATGGAGACAGACCTCTTTCAAGTTAAAGGGTGGAAATGTAATGTTGTGCCTAGCATAAGGAAAGTTGTTCTATTTACAGTACCGCAGAAAGAAGAAAAAAAGGATAATTGAAGAAAAAATGTTGATGATGTGGTTCTCTTAGTAAATTGGGAACAATGACCCTTGAAGGACCATAAAGAAAGTGAATGTCAAGATAATTTATTATTGTTACATTATCTACCTCATTTTTCACTTTGTCTTACTGAGTTGTTACATCCCTTACAAGGTAATGCCCCAAACATTAATGAGCAACTTTTTATCTTTCATGGGTGTGAAAAAGCAACAAGCAGCTTTGAAAAGGGCTATTTTCTGCCAGGTCTATGCACGGTTAATTGTTTAGCCACCAAAAATTAAGTATTTATTTGATGTGGAGCATGCTATTTGGTTAACAAAGCACCCACAGGATAGCTGTACGCATGGACACTTCTACTACCTTAGTTCAGGCAGTCAACTGGAGAGGAAGAATGAAGTGGTTGATGTGGCTAATTGGTTTGTTGTTGGCTTGTTTTGTTTTGTTCTGCCCTGTCCTCCAGGAGAGCCAGTTTCTATGCCTGTCGCCTTGACAAGAACTTGTACGTAATCGGTGGGAGAAACGAAACTGGCTACTTGTCCAGCGTGGAATGCTACAACCTGGAGACAAATGAGTGGCGCTACGTGTCCTCCTTACCTCAGCCTTTGGCAGCCCACGCAGGAGCTGTGCACAATGGCAAAATATATATTTCAGGCCAGTGTCTTTCATAATTCCTGCTGTACAACAAAAAGAAAATAGAACCCAGAACCACCACCACCAGCACCACCAAAAAAGCCCCAGAACTCCAAAACATAGAGCTAAATTCCTGCTGCAGCACAATGTCTCTATTTAATTATTAATTAACAGATGTGTATTTGTTTTGCAGGAGGTGTTCACAATGGAGAATATGTCCCCTGGCTGTACTGCTATGACCCCGTGATGGACGTCTGGGCCCGAAAACAGGACATGAACACAAAGCGAGCAATCCACACTTTGGCTGTAATGAATGACCGACTGTATGCAATCGGAGGAAACCATTTGAAAGGTCACATTTTTAATAGAGAAGAAGCATTTCGATGTCCACCATCTCTTGATAAAGAATATTTGTGTTAGACAGTCATTGTTAGGCGCATTATAAAACAAGCAACACAATTTAACAGGACACTTGAGCCAGCAATTTTAAAGAAATATTTTATGCAAATTATTTTAAAATTATAACAGTACATTAAATATATGAGTAATGAATGCTTTAGATAATAAAAATGGGAGCTTCCATTACTCAAAGGCACGGACAATTTGTCATTACCAAGAATTCAATGAAACAAACAGATTATTCTTTGACCCAAAAGTACCAGCAATATTTTCCTCTGTAAATCATTTTCCAGAATGCGCAGTTAGAGAGAGCTTTATTCAGAGCACCACACAAAAACAAGCTCCTGATTTAATGAGGAGAGAGAGGAAAAAAACCCTTCTAGCCATTAAATATTAGGACTAGGCTCTTTAGATCCCTTTTTAGTATTAAATGTAGTTTGTGAATTATAATTCTTTTCAGAAGCCTCTTTTTCTCATCTTTTGAAAAAGGCTCATAATAAAATAACTACTGCTTAGGCATCTGGTATTTCTGTCTTAATACCTACATGCCATTGCTGTTACTGCTAAAGAGATTCTGTTTAATCCAGCCACTTAGACAAAAAGCACAGCTCCTGATCCTATGTCCCGTGACAATATTTGACAGCTTATATTCAACATTTTATTTCTTTCTCATTTCTT
Source organism: Loriculus beryllinus (assembly GCA_039877255.1). Classification (NCBI taxonomy): domain Eukaryota; kingdom Metazoa; phylum Chordata; class Aves; order Psittaciformes; family Psittacidae; genus Loriculus; species Loriculus beryllinus. The sequence continues at coordinate 25,912 of JBCJKH010082058.1, forward strand.
GGAGGAAAAAAGGTAAAAAAAAGCTTCACAACAACAAAAGAGGAAATTGTAATGTGAAAGAAAAAGTGATGTTAAGTGCCAGTAGCAGGAGGCCATGTACCCAGATGACCGGCACCTGAGTCCCAGGAGACTCTGCAGCTACTTGCTGCTTTGAAGATCTGAGTGTCTGTGCAGCATGTAGGGGACATCTCAGATGGAAATTTTCCCAGGTACAGGGCTCCCTACCACCAGTCCCGATGGGTGTTGCTAGACTGGACCTTACAGGCTGAAGGGGGTAAAAGCTGCCTGCACAAGTGCACCTACACATCTGTAGAGGTTGCAGCGCTGGCTTTTTCTGCTAGGAAAATAGAAGTTAACATGTCACAGCTCTCCTACAGCTGAAGCACGTGCTTTGGTTTGCATAGGCTTGAATTGTTTCCATCCTGCCTTCTCTTCTTCCACCCGGTTTCACCTGCCATCATCTGGGAAAGAAGGAACTTCTAATAAGCATTGCATTTTTCCCTCTGCAACTGTTGGCCTTGGTGCCTTTGTTATGTATGAATTACTCACTGTTGTGAGAGGCATTTAACATCCAGGCTTCTGGCTGTCCTCTAGAAGGGCTTTTTGGAAAACTGGTTTCTTCTGTACAGTGAAACAAAAGCAGAAACTGCAGGGAAAGGAAGGAGGGATTGGACTAAAGTGCAGATGAAATGCCACAGATTCTTCACCACAGGGCAATAGCAGTGCTCCATGGCAAAGTCCTCCTTTGTGCAGCTGGATCTGTATGCTAGTGTTAGCAGTGCGTTTACCACACCACAGCTAGTCAGGTGCATGCTGCAGTTTGTTACAGAGCTTTTGACAGATTCTGGGCGTGCTGTGGTGGCTTTCCTGTGGCCCCTTGAAAGCTTCACAGCAATGAAAAATTATTTCATCATAACTGTTCATTCCTGACATAAATAGTACTCTGTCAATTGTGAAGTACCAGCATCACCAAATGCCCTTCTCTAGAAAATCTAACTTCTCTTTTCTGTCATGCCTTGATGGAGCAGGTGGCAGCATCAAGTAAAGCACCCCAGCATGTTAAGAAAACCGTAATTTTACTGCAGAGCTCTAATAATGAAGGTAATGTGAGATAGGGGAATGCTGAAATACTGGAGCAGGAACCAGCACTCGTGGGTTCTGTGTCTGTGTTCAGATCACTTAATTGATGCAGCTTGAGACACCCATCTTCCCTTAGGTGACTACAAAGCAGCAGCTGCATGGAGCCATTTTCTATCTGTCAGGGAAGGATGGGGCCATCATTTGTACATTTTCTGTCGTCTTAAAGACCGTCACATCGCAGCTGTGTGCTTAGGATACACCTTAAATCAGCTTGAAAATTGAAACTGGTCCTGAACATTATATCTGTCATGCTAATCGCCTTGTCCCTCTGTAACCAAGTAACATCAGTTGCCTAGGCTCTGCCTTGATTCCTTAGACATTGATTTCTGAGCAAGATTTAATCTGTTGACTTTTGATTAGATTAGATCTGCTGACTTTCGGAAAGACTACCAGGGCAGTCCTTTCCTACATTTTCAAACTTGCATTAGTGCTGATAGATGAAGAGGAATGTTGCTTGAATCTGCTTGCACCATTGACAGGTTATTACTGGGTGTTACTTTCTGATTTGTTCGTGTCTTATATGTACTTATGATTTGCAGAAGACTGTAGAACTAATGATAAAAGCCTTCAACAGATTTATTTGAACTGAAATGATAAGACATTAATGCTATGGAAAATAGCTTAAATGTGTATGGCAGTATTTTCTAGAAGAAAGTTTAACGATGATACTATAAATTTAATAATATAATGGTAACTGTAATTTAATAAATTTAACAGTAAAGCAAATATTAAATCAGTATGCCATAACGCACATACTCTTTTCTCAATGACCTCATCCAGGTTTCTCCCATCTCGATGTAATGCTTGTGGAATGCTACGATCCAAAAGGCGACCAGTGGAATATTCTCCAGACTCCTATTCTGGAGGGTCGCAGTGGCCCTGGCTGTGCAGTCCTTGACGACAGTATTTACCTCGTAGGAGGCTACAGCTGGAGTATGGTATGTATCTGCTTTCTGCAGTGACCCTTCCATTCCTACTGAGTTCTTACGGCCAGTCTGTATATTACTTAGGTGGAACAGAATGGAGACGAGGGATGAGGTAGCTGCAGGGGCAAGTTTTGGTTTGGTCTTCAACTTCTGGAGAACATGGAGTATTTTTCACCTTTGTGCTTTTCTATTTAGATGGGTTATTATCAGACTGTATTCACTGATATGGAGTAATATAGAAAACAGATTGAATTTGGCAAAAGTGATGGGACTATATGCTTATAGCTCTAAGGCACTTGTAGAGGAGCCTGATTTGCAAAGTCTGGGTGCTCAGCCCGTATGAAAATGAAACCTCTTTAAGGGCTCGTAAATCAGAGCTCAAAACCACGAGTCACTTTTGCATATCTTTAAAGCTGATGCGTGACTTGGATTTTACCAAAGCCACATTTAATATGACTTTTTGTTCTGTCACAGGGAGCCTACAAATCTTCTACCATTTGCTATAGTCCTGAGAAGGGAACTTGGACAGAACTAGAAGGAGATGTTGCTGAGCCCCTTGCAGGACCTGCTTGCTCAACTGTCGTATTGCCAGCCTGTGTACCATACAACAAATGATAGTCAAGGAGCACTGACATGAACACTGATTGCATTTGGGAAAATAATGACGGGTGACGTAAATATTTTATTAGAACAGGATTCCTGTTAAAAAAAAAACAAGCTACCATAATTGACCCCTTATTCAATATTCAATGCTTTAGGAGCAAACTAAAGGAAAACAAAAAATGTCCCATCTCAGATACATTCCGGTGTCTTACGAAGCAAGTAGCTAAAACGCACCGAACATTACATGCTGACAGACTGCCATTTCAGACTGATTTTAACTTTTTCCTGCTGCAGAGATATTCCTCGCATCAAATTTAACTTTAAAAAAAATGAAGGCTCACTGTTCAAATGCAGCCTGAAGAGACAAGATCAGTATTGTGCATTGTATCTACCTGCATGTGGTCTGTGTTGAAGTCATGAGGATGTTGTTTTCATGAATGCTTCAGAATCCAGATAGTGAAAAGCTCACACTGCATTGCAGAATTGTCTCCTCTTTAATCCTAACCTACAGCTACTTCACATGCTCAGCAAGCAACACAGCATCAGAAGATTATGAAAGGTAAAGAAATATCATTCAGTTTTTGCACAGCTTTGCAACTAATACACTCTGCCTTCAAAGTCCCCATGTGTAAGTGCAGTGGAAAGCAGACTACAATGAAAGCCATGCTTTACAGAGCACTTCTTGCAATAGCAGCTTAGGGATTAGGATCAAATTCTTCTAATCACACTTGTGTACAGTCAGAGTCATTTCACTGAAATCACATGGAATGGCTGTTTTTACATTGGTATAACAGAAATTTTGTCCTACAGCTTAAATTGGGGGTTTGTAAAGTAAGTTGTTTCTGTGATCACTTAACAAAGCACTGGAACCTTTACTTACTTTTCACTGACCTGCTAGGATCATCCATGCTAGTTGCTTCCAAAGACAAGATGACTGCATTTAACTGTAAATGTATTACTTTGGACTCTTAAATGATTATGCACAATTTTGGAGAGGCACTGGTAAGTAGTTAAAATACTCCTGTGTGGTTGATCTTAAAATGTACTCCGAAAGATTTTTACTGTTGATCCAAAGTAATATGAGGCTAGACTTTCCACTGCCTTATAGCTTGTGTAATTACTTACACATTGCAAAGCGAGTTCAGCATGCTACCACCTGGGACCAGTAGCATTTAGGACTCGCTTCATGAACTCATAGTCGCTTGCACAAATCAGGCTCTGTTATGTTTTAAGCTTCTGTCTTTCTGTCTTGGCTTTGCAAAAGCAGTGCCAAAATCTGAGCACAATTCTTCACCACCTTGCAGTTAGCATAATTATGTACACCTCAGTAAAGTATATGCATAATTCTTCCATTGTGGTTTACTGGTGCTGCATCCGTTATCCTCAGGACCGTCCTCTTCACTAGTATAAACTGACATTGCTCCACTGAAGCCAGTGGATATACTTTGGTTTATGTCAGCTAAGAATCTAACATTTAATTTGCCTGGTGATAATTATCTGCACCAGGTAAAGGGCAAACGAGACTCAGATCCTGCATTTTCAAGCCTGCATATATCTTCCACTATAGGACTTAATGCTAGTGCACTGAGCAAGGAGCAGGTGACTACTAGAGATTGGTTTCTACTGCAGAGGCAGTAGATGGGAGAAAAGAATCATTATTTGCTTTGCAAAATAGAAAAAGGGTGAATGTGCACAGAAATTATACTATATATTGATGCTTTAGAGCAATATGAATTGTGGAGGGCAAATACCATGGGACTGTTTCTCTCTGGCATCAGTCCAGTTTTATTGCAGTGCAACTCCCTTGCTTGCAGCAGAATTACACAGTTGTAAAATCAGAGTAATGCAGTAAAGACTGATACCATACAAATGCAATAACCCAATAGATGAGGCAGCTGCACGCCTGGAAAAGAATTGTTTAAACAAAGTAATTATCTGAAGATGCTAATATTTGAATGTGCCGTTGGGGAATTTTCCTGTGAGCATCACTAAGGAACTCATAAAGGTGGAGTGTATATCCTGAACTCTCAACCCATTTCTACTATATAGTGCAATCTTAGTTGGTTTTGTATTTATTTATATTGTTCAGATCCAAGGGATCCCTTGTAAAATATGTTTGGTGCAATCATGACTTTTTTTTTCTTTCTTTCCTGTTGAAGGTATATAAATATAAATATATATAAAAAGGAAACTGTTAAGATACTAAATGAAGAAACCTTGAATGACATTTAAGATCAGGTTAAGGTCTGCCATTAAACACTGACTGTCACCTGTCTCTACTAAAATGTACCATTTCTAAAGGATATTTGTTGTCCTTTCAAAAGTGGTTCTTTTTTTTACCAAGATAATTTAAAGATTTATGAGGACTATATGTAAATCTTTTTATCTTTCAGGAAGGCATGACCAAGGAAAGTGCTAACTGAATAAGTCACACAAAGAATGTAAATTTTGTACAGTACTAGACTGTGTAAATTAAGCTTGCTTGTAGGGGGGAAACTTTAAGTAAAACTTTATGTACTAATTCAACTGTCTGCCATATTCCTACTTATAAAGTGTATGTATAAATAATATCTACATTAAATTCTTTGGAACTTTTTTTATCATGTAGATGTGTAAACTTCTTTTGTTTTGTGGGCATCCATAACAGCCTCGTTGTTCTTCAGCACTGACGCAGTAAAATGTAGGGAGTTAGAATCTACCTCTGAGCACCCATGCCTGGCCTGTGCTTTCAGCAGAGAAAGCCCCACCTGGGTGCCTGCAGGCAGGGTCTGACCTCAGAAGCCTAGAGATGCAATGAGACATCTTAGGAATGCTTCTGCATCACACTGCTTTGTGCCTTCCTCTATCCCATGGTAAGGTAAGTGAAAAAGACATCACTCCACTAAATATAGTCCTCTTTTGGGGAAATACAGTGCTAATTGGGGTGATTTCTTCCCTCTTCAGAATGTCCCTCCTATGGAGATAGCCTTCTGCCTATAGCTACTTCTGTTCTTGGAGGCGAAGTGCTAGCACAAGTGAAAAGTAGAGGAGTTGGGACAAGAGGTAATGGCAGGTAAAGGCAGGGGTTTTACCAGGAAGCAGAATCATTATCAATACCAGTTACTGTTCTACATGTATTAGTTATTCATTCATGCCTATGAACCTTTGTCAGGGACCACAGTCTTGTTATGCAAACCCAGTGGGTGCCCTGAGCAAACAAAAAAGCAGTCCTTACAGCAAGTGTGAGCTGTGCTGGGGGTGGGATGAGGGCACAATGAAAGTCTGGTCTAATAAGAGGGGATCAGTCTGTTCAAATCTTTTATGAAGAAGGGAAATGTGAGCCAGCAGCAACTATGGTAATATAGCACAATGAATAGGACTGTTTCATTAATGAGTTTAATGCAGAAGAGAAACAAAGGAAGAGAGATTGATGCATATTTTTTTAAAAGTAATTCAGGAGAAGAAGGAGGAGGAGAAGGTAGGAGCAGTGGACAGATACCATTTAGAAAGGAGGGGTATGAAGTGGGAAAGAAGAGGTCAGAATGAAAGGAAAACCAGAAAAGGAGAGCCTGCAAGCAGAGAAAGTGTGAAGTTCTTGTGGAATAAGGGCACAGAGAAAGTAAGGGCTGGAGTAATGAGGAAGGAAAAGATGGTTTCTGAGAAGCACACATCAGAGCAAGCCTGTAAAGAAATGACAGGAGGGGTGATACAAAGAGCAGAACTAAAACAGGAGAAGATGCAATAAGAGGACATGAAATAAACATGAAACTAAATAAGCGCTTGGTGATGGCACTTCTGTTTTCTTCAGCTAATCATTTACAGTGGTCTAGCTGTCAAGCAGAAGGATCAAATCAGCAGCATACTTGCGTGTTACAGCGTTCAGGCTTTCAGTGTGTGGACTTCAGCACAACGATGCCCAGTGGCAGCTCTGCATTTTGTGTGGCAAGCACCCAGCTACAGCCAGCAGGGGCGGCAGGGGAGGAAAGCTGCTGCTGGAAACGCAGGAAGAACAGGAGTGTCACAAGTCCTGGGACCTGCTGGGCTGGAGGGAAGTGTCCTTTCCACTGCTGATTCTCAAACAAGAGTCGTCTTTGGGAGTGGGACGCCTGGAGTGTTCCTCCATTCTCCTGTGCTGTTCTTCCTGCCAAAGATTAATCTTCTTGTCCTCAGCATGACAAACATGATTAGGTACTATTGCAGAGCTGGGCCTGGAAAGCAACAGACCAGTCAGTGAATAAGAGCTATTTCCCTGGTCCTGAGCTGTGCTCCCATTCATTGCTGGAGAACTGTGAGAAGGCTGGACTGCTGCTGACTTGCAACCATCTGCATACCCTTAAGGAAGGCAAAAATGGCATTTCAGAAATACATTTTCCATTGATTATAGCACTGTCTTCAAAGGTGCTATGTACCCACTTGCTAAAAGCTGGCTTTGCTTTCCTTCATGTTTGTCCCCCTTCCTGCTTTAAGTACAACAATTTACTCTGCTAGCTGTATCTGTGAGCCAATTTCTGAGAAAAATCCATGCCAAACCTCATTACATACACCAGTTTGTATTGGATAATAATCACTCGCCAACATAGTACTCTAGTTATCTTGCTTTTAAGGGACAAACCATGACAAAGGAGACAGAAATCCCAAACAGTGCTAAAGAGGCCAGGACAGCAATTGCCAGCGTATACACTCCTGAGCAGTTTAAGATATGCATTCTCATTTCTATTGTTAGTGTGGCAGTGTAAAAGAGTCAGTATTTCAGCCTCAGGTCCAGACGAAGGAAGCAGCAATGGCAGCACTGGAGGTCAGAGTGGTTAGAGGGAAAGTACACTAATGAATTCTGGAGGGCTTGTAATGCCATAAAAGATTCAGTTAATCTGCAGCATAGATGTTGATCAGTGAAACTGAACCTAACTCTCTGGACCTTGTCAGATGTATTCTGTGCATGTCAGTGTTCCACACCAATTACAGATTTTAGAAGGTGCTCTCATGCAAAACTATATGCCCTAATATATAAGCCAGCTCAGATGTAACTAAAATTAAAATCTGACTGTGGCAAATCTCTGTGATCCTGATATATGAAAATCCAAATAAATGATTTGTTCCCAGAAATGAAAAATAACTTCAGCAGGAAATTTCAAAATTACTTATGCAGGATTAATCCAGTTCAATGAATGCATCTTGCGTTGATTAATAAAGCAATCCTGAATTGCAAACTAAAACGAGAGGAGACTTCTGGTGCTGATATATTTGTGTTTCTGAAGCTAGAGAGAAACATACGCTTGCAAGAGATGTGGTCAGCCAGTGTAAACAGAGATTGAATACAAACAGTGATTTTCTAATTGTCTGTTTTCTCCCTGCAGCAGAAAACTACCTTTGTGTCATTGATCCTCTCTTGAAGAACACAGGTACTATGTTACCTGCCACAATATTGAATGAAAACAGGGCATCTAACACGATTGTACAATGACTTCAATTAGCATCTAGATGACATCTGCAGTCTTATCTAGCAAAGAAAATCAAAACTTGAGCTCCTTTCTGCTGATTCTCTTGCCACACAGAGTAGAAATTTTGGTCAAGTAGCATTAGGTTTTGTGATCTGCTGCCCTTGATTTTAATTGGGCTTAGAGGTGAACAGACACAGGGAACCTATTTAGAAAGTGAAAATAAGAGAAAGAGATTAAAACAAATGTAGCATTTTTCTGAATTTTATTTCAGCATACACACACAAAAATCAATTAAATTAATTTAAAGTGGTCTCATCATTTTAACTAAAACCCTGTTCTTCAGTTTGGAGAAATATCTTCAATCATTGCAGTGCTTTCAAAAGGAATATTTATTAATGGTCGAGGTTATTTTGCGAAACACCTTTAAAATCCTTATGGTTTTATCTTTAAGAAGTGGTTCCTCATATCACCCTTAAACATCTTGCAGGAAACCACACTAGAAGGACTGTAAAGCTTGCTTAATATCTCGCTGTATCTGGTATAGTATTCAGTTCCTGATGCTTTGCAAACTCATTTCCATTTTTGTTTGCGTTTGTGCAGAACAATTAAGTTTTAAAGAAAGCTTTGGCTGATCAAGAATATTGTGTATGAATGGGGTAAGTGAACTTCAGACATACTTTACTGGGAATAGTGAATATGGAGACTGAGATCTGTCACATAAACAGCAACAGAAAAATTGTTGCTTCCTCTGTATTTAAGGGTTTTGAGAAAGGTGTATAAATACACACGTGCACATTTGCACCTAGAAACTGTCAAGTTCATAGACCATAGCAGGGACTGCTGTGCTCTTGGTTTTGCTAAAACAGTAAACTCAGTAACAGCACTGAAACTTGGATGTTTTTCCTTTAAAAAAACACCTCTTTAACTGCAAAGATGCCATTGGTCACAGCAGGAAGCATAACCAGAAGGAGGATGTCTGTAACTATAGCGAGAGAGCACATTAAACTGTAGGTCAAAATCACGACTGACTGATTACCTTCAGGGTGAAAGTAAATCTTCAGGCTTGCCGGCTGTTACGAAGCAGCGCTGACTGGTTCTTGCCAAGGTCGTCCCCCGCCTCCCCCATGCCACGGCGGGGTCGGCAGTGCCCAGCACTCTCCCAGCAGACGTTTGCTGACTCGCCTTAACCTTCGTAGCGGTGTGTGACGGGATGTAGTCATCGTCATCATTAGAAAATGCTTCCTAATGTCTCGCATAAATGTCTCATTAGTTTAAAGAGATGATTCCAGGAAGAACCTAAAAGGGAAAACAAGTATTTTCAAAAAACTGAAGTCTGCAGTTTAATCACCTAAAACTTTCACAAGTGGCAGAACTTGAAGCTGCTTTTTCCTTCTGGTCTCAGTGGGTAAGGAGAACTGTTTATTCTCATGCTTTTTGCAGCAGCTTTTTTTGTTTGCAAGCCCAGAGACTACCAGTCTTCATTTTTCTCTAGGCCCATGACTCAGTCTCTCCTCCCTATGAATTTTACCTCTACCAGCTGTGTAATTTTTCCCTTCTTAGCTGAGCTCCAGCTGGCCCATGTCTTCAGCTGCACATCGACCAGTGCAGAGAAGACCAGATTTCTGTCGTAATGTGCAGTAATGGAGCCCAGGTTGGCAGTGGGCTGATGGTGCTTTTCAATGGGGTCTTTCTTCCCTTAGTAAGCCTTCCTGTAATTTGTTCAGGTCAGAGCTGTGCAGACTGGGATTTTGGCACTATTCAAGACAAAACATCCTCTTCTTGACAGCACTTCCACTGAAGAGAAGAATGAAAACCACAATTGGCTGTGCTAAGATTTACATACAGAGCCCAAATCTGTAAGTTTACATACAGGACTGCATAAAGATTAATTAACCTGCTGTAGTAAAATGTGGCACCTTTATCAGTGACTGGGCAGTCAGGAAGAAAAAGTAAATTATTGTTGTCTTTTAAGCTCCTTTGCTGCTTTTAGTGGAATAAAATGAAAGACATTTGCGAAGAACTGTCTGGCAAACCACCACCCCTTGTGAATTATTCTCCAAGCGTTGACTTTTGCCATGGTATATTCCACTGCTTTCAAGAGCTACTGAACACTGCCAGTACCTCCAACAGTGGTCTGTTTTCACTAGCACAAGTGTCAAGTTCTGGATTCTCTTCTCTTGTTTTTAGGTGGTGGCTTGAGGCAGAACAATTTTCATAGCTATACGTATTCATTCTTCCAATCACAAAAACACCAGCTCTCTGGTTTGTCCTGTGAAAAATATCACTGGACATCAGCTGATTCCAGCGTGGTTACTTATTCTGAGTACATTGACTATGTCCATCCCTGGCCCTGTAGTTGAAAGTTCAATCAGAAAACCTTTTGTTGTAACCCTTAGTGATACTGGATGTGGTTTCCGAGTCTTTGCATGCAGGGCTGCAGTAACACTGGCCATTCCTCTTACAGTGGAGGAAAAGGGATAATAAAGGGTTATAGCCTTGGCCTGCAAAGTGGATGTATATTAGCCTGAAGTGTCGGTGAGTGAAGCCTCAGACTAGCCTACAGCCCAGTCAATACAAACCTGGCATTTCAATGCCAGCTCATTAGGCAGGCTATGAGCTGCGTGGCTTCACTCCCTCTTCTCTCCTCCATTCCCTGGAAATGTGTGATGATTCCTCCAAATGACTCCCTGGGTATCCCCCTGGCACAAGGTATTATTCCCCAAGCTGTGCCCAGCCGCTGCCATCCCGAGGGCCAGTCACTCAGTGCTGGGCAGCAGCACCGGCATCGGCCATGTGGCAGGGACTGACCCTGTGCCCTGACCCCGGCCTGTTTCAGATGAAGCAATTAAACTGTGTTGTTTTAGAGAATTAACCATGCAAGCATGTTAGGACCCAGCAGCAGAACGGAATGGGTGCCCTTGTACTTCACCAGAGGACACTGGTCATTTTTTAGACCTGGAACAACACTTTATAGACGAGAAAAAGAGTCTTCAATGTGTACTCATTGGTTCCAATTAGAGGATGAACTGTCCTCTATTTTTCAAAGTGTGTTTAATTTTGAATGAGTTTCTCATGGGCAGTGGGCTACCATAGGCAAATCTCATTTTGACAAGTACTAATTATGGACAACGCAGTGGCAGACTGTAATCTCTGTCATGAGAGCTATCAACAGGGATGCAGTGAAGGCTTTAACAGTGGGTGGCAGTACTCCGGGTCAAATTAATCACCATCATAATGACAATGAAATCAGTAGAGCTTTGGGATGTTAAGTTTGATAAAAGAAGCCATTCTGTTCTCTGTCTGACTATTTACATTGCAGCCTGGCCTGAGCTAATCCTTTGTCATGGTGTTCAGGGCTGGCTTTTTTTTGGCACAGTAGAGAGAACAAAGAGCAGCCCCCCTTACAGAAGCAATGCTTTCATGTTCAGATCTGAGCTGCTGCAAGTGGATTACCTAAGTGTGAAGCAGACAGCCCCAGATTTGCACAGGCTGCTGTTCTGAGGCACGTGAAAGGACTCAAAAATGTTGGTAGAATTTTGGGGTGATGCAACCTCAGAAGTGCTGATGTATGAAGTCATCTCTGTTTGCCTTTGGCTTTTGTCAGAGAGCTTTAGGAAGGTCTGTTCTACGTCCTTTGCCTCCTTTCACCATGGTCACAGGGCTTGAGGTCTGAACAAGTACCCCATTACAGCCTAACGTAGGCAACGGTCAGATGGGGAGACATGCAGTGCGTGCAGAAACAGCTACAAAACCAAAGACGTTTCTAGGAATAACCAGGTGAGCTGATTCTGCATGTAAAGATGATACTCTAAACTGCTGAATTTTAGCCCAAGTCAGCCTTGCCCTACAGCTGTGGGCTCGCTGACCAAGAGTGCTTCATACTGCTTTATTCTGCTTTAGACACATGTTTCATGCTCTGCTGCTAATGGCTGTTCCTATAATACAGAGCCTTGGAACATTTCTCAGTACCTAGCACAAGCTCTCTGTGTACCCCCAGAAAGAACACATGCAGGGGCCGGACAGGAGCTGCCACCTGCACTAACAGCTCTTCAGACTGCACAACTGGGGCAGCAGGGCCCAAGGCATCATCCAGCACACCCCAGCAGGTTTGTGTGGATACGGACACAGCAAAGGGCTGTGCAGCTTGGATGCTGGGGCGGCACAAACACAAAACTCCTCCTCGTTTTGTCACACAGGTATCCCCCATCCCCTGTCCTACCCTACTTGGGGTTATTTCCCTATGTCCTCTGTGTCTTCCAATAACTTATCAAATGCTGCTTTAATGAGGGTTATGTAGCCCAGCTTTTTGTCTGCGGCTAGAATGGAGAATTTTCATTCCTGCATCCACAGTCCCACATCATAGGAAGAAACAAATGCAAAGCAATGTCTTTTCATTCGCCTGTTTAGTACCAGACTGGTGACAAAAATATATATCTACTCTAAAATCCAAAAAACCTGCCAACCATCCATTTTGGATCCATTTTGTAACTATGCAGAATAACCTGTTCTTTTATTAGAGTGGTTAAAGGAGATTTAGAGGGACGAAAGAGCATGGTGACTTCCAAGGGAAGAGCGAGTAATTCAGTGCAAAAAGGGTAAATTTCATCTGCACATCCTTAACTGCGAGGACATTCTGCACATCTCAGGAGTGCACTAAGTGGTGCAGTAAACCAGTAAATTAGAAGAATGTAAATTCTTTAGTAGGAATTGCACGCAAGGGAAAAATGCTTCCTCATGCTCATATTTGTTTTCATGAGAATAATGTACACTCTTCCTAAAATCGTACTGGTACAGAGCTGAGTAAGACATCAAAACCAGTAATAGATATAACACTGGACTCAGAAATGGCAATGACACAATTATCTGCTGTGTTTCTGATGATAACTGTGATAAAGCGAGGAGCCAGCGTATTTAGAGCCTGGCACCAAGTAGGGAGCCTTGAAGCTCCCTTTGCCTCTCACTCTGTCTCATTTATCTCTCATTAAACTAAATTGTGTTCTTATTGGCTGACTGACCTCTGATACTGTTATTAATTGATTTATATAGTGCCTTTTGCAAGCCTCAAGGCACTTCAGAGAATTGCAAATATATATAGGCATCACTTCACCAATCACCTAAGTGCAGCCACCTTTGGGGTGGAAGCTGGTGGCCACTGCAGTGGCACTGGAGAGACTTTGGGTTAGAAAAGAAGGCAGACTAGTGGAGCCAGCACTTCTGGCATCCTGTTGCCAAGCAGCTGCCTTGAAATCAGACTGGAAGAGTCAGAAATCTTTTAGAAAAAAGACTAGTTCTGGCAAAGGATGAGTGAACAGAGCGTGTTCAAATACAAGTATGAGGCAGAATATTTTAATGGTGAAGTCAGTGCCCAAGGGTAGTTGTGGGAAGGCCTGCATTCTGTCACAATGTCCTGATGACCACAGAACTACCCTGGGCATCGTTCCCTCAGAGCCTCTGTGCAGCCCTCCTCACAGCACTGCCTGACCTCCCCACTGGCTTTCATCCTCAGCAGCATGCATCTGCAAGCCCCACAGTGCCTGAAGGACTGCTTGGGGTACTGGCACAAGCAAACACCACATACATGTGTTGAGCAGTACAAGGAGCCAGGCCTGGTGCTCCCTCCTCTCGGCATGTCAGGCACTTGGAAAGCTCACAAGGATTTCAGACCAGGCACTGGGGCTGCCTGGCTGTTCGAGCCATGTTCGGCTCAGGACCCAAAGTATCCCAGACATGGCTGCGAGCACCACTTCTGCATTTCCTTGATGCTCACAGTGTGATGAGTGATGAACAATAAAAGGATAATACAGGCTAACACACACAGAGCAGGTGACCACAAAGAAACCAAGGAACTGCACACACCAACACGATGGCACAAATCTACTCAAAACTCAGCAATGACTCCCAGCACCACAGCAGGACCATATCTGTGGTCCCAATGTGCATCAATGCCAACCTCTCAGATGTGGGGACTGTGGTTTTTCAGTATAAGCGCTTGAGCATTCATAATAAACATTTTTAGTACTTTCCCATCAATTATAGATGAGAGAGCTTTTTCAGAATATTATAGTTTTGTCTTCATTTGAAACATCTGAATGCCTCTAATTAAAAAGAAAAAAAAAAAAAAAAGAAGAAGCAGCCTTTCCAAAGGTGTAAACATAGCAGAGAATAGCAGAAATATCTTTGTTATTTTAGGGCATTAAAGCTTAGACCTGAGTGAAATGCATTGTATAGATCTGAAGGTTTTGAACCTTTCCCCATTAAGAATAACCCTGAATATGAAAAAGGGCACCCCGTTCCAAAGCAGGATTAATTTCACAGGCTCCATTAACAAGCAGGTCTGCTCTTGCCTTATCTTTCAAGAATTCTATACCTGATTGCATTTATGTTCTCATTTAGCATCTCAAAATGGGCACTTTCCTTCAAGAAGGGTTAGTGCATGACTCACCCGCTTAGTTAATCTGACTAATTAGCATACTGTCACCCATTAACTGCCTTAGAACAACAACTGTAGCTCTCACTGCCTCTCTTGTCAGGAAAACAGACCTCTTGTAGTTTGCAAGGACATTGGTTGCTCCCTGTCTTCTTGTATCCAGGGGGTTATTTATTGCACCAGCAGTGCATGTGCAGATAGCCCTGGAAGGGGCGATATAATTCTTAATATCCTGCAAAACCCCGTAGCCATAATCTTTCCTGGTGACTTATTGGAAATTATTCTAAAATGAAGTCCTTAACTCTGCAAGAAGCCCCTCTGGCATCCGAATGGCTCCCGTGCAGCTCTTCCAGCCTCACTGAAAGAAACCGATGGTGGAAATTAAAGAAGTTTTCTTATGTATGATAACTCACAATAAGTGTATTGATATTAAAATCTTTCATACTTCAACCAGCCATGGCTGGACTTATTTCCCACAGCTATTCTAGGTGTATCAAGCCATGCTCAGACAGAAGTAAGATTTGTTGGTCCTTAGAAGAGTAATTTTCCGGGAAGCATGCCTTGCAAACCAGGAACATTTTTATTCATGGAGGTGATGCTTGGAACAGCAGGTTAAAAGACTGAGCTAGGGAGGCCAACCCAGCGACTGCCAGAGCTCCTTAAGACAACTGCAGAGGTACTCAAGGAGATTTACACACCTAATTTCAGCCTGCCCCAAATAGGCTGAAAAGCTGTAGGACTCAGATAGGTGTGAATTTCTATTATTTATCTCAAATGGCTCTTCACAGGAAGCCTAATTATGGTCACTTAAATGCCAGGACAGTTAATCATTTCACTGCTGCTCACTGTACCAGAAATACCTATCTTCTAACAGGCTTCCTCTGCATCACCAGCATGCAGGTGAAATCTGCTGGTGCCACGCACCTTCACACCACCCTTCTGAGGAACAAACCTGCAGCCTGCAGAGGACAGCATGATGGGTAGTATCTCATTTCTCCCTTGCTGTCAGCATGGAGCTGTTGGATGCTGATGTTTGGCTGGGTTATCCAAGTGATGCTGGCTTCACTTGAGGTGCCTTGGAGACAGTGCACATCCACATCCACACGGTGTGCCTGGAGGCTTTGTAAGTAGGGCTCCTCATCTCCTTGGCCAGCAGTGAGCATCAGCAGATGCAATAGTTGAGGACATGGATTTTCAACATATTATCACAAGCTTTAGAGATCTGAAATGTTTAATGGACCTGATGGCAGTGTCACTGTTTGACGACAGCAAATTCATTCACTAATGTCATGTTGGACAACGCCAGAGCTCACACTGATTGAGCTCTGAGTAAAAGCTGAGCAACTGATCCCCTAACCAAAAATCCCTCACAGACTGCTGGTCTTCACAAGAAGTGGCACTGCTTGTACAGTCACACCAACACCACTTCTCCCCACTACACCTAAGGCTAAAAAGCAAGAGCCTTAGCACAGATGGAACACCAACACAGCTCAGGAACCCAAGTCTTGGTTTCAAATGTCCCTGATGGAACTAACAACAATTTTGTCCAACGTACATCAGCAGCTAAACTAGTTTCAGGACCAGTGGAGGGCAATATTGATTTGGCTTCCTAAGAATGAAGGGAGCTAGGCTCGAGCACTAAGCTGGTGTGTGCAAGACAAAACCCTTATTCTGGGCACAGGGTAGCTCTTTTTTCTTCTTCACAAAAAAACAGTTCCCAGGGCATACAGCAGCAGGAGCACCAGCACTGACTTGTGAAATACTTTGCTCACTGAACTCCAGCTTGCTGTAGAAATGGATGCTCTTGTGCACCATAACCAGTGCACAGGAAAAGATGAAGGCAGAAATAGCTTCAGGGTGAAAGAGATTCTCTGTACGTACCAGTCCTCTTTGGACTTCTCTTCTTTTCCTCATTATGAGCTTGACCCAGCATCTAAAAAATTCCCAGTCCTGCAGTTAGCACACATGCAAGTCTAACAGACAAAGGAGGTAAAAAAAGGGGTACTTAGGCCATATTTTGTGAAATACAGTCTAGTTAATGCAGGACTTGAAGTACTTCTGGACTTGAGCAAACTAAATTGAAGCTGAAGTCATCAAGACTGCAAAAGTAGTTGGTGAATTAAAAACTCTGACCTTTTTTTAAATAGTTCCTTCGGTTCCTTTCATAATATTAAATACCTTATTTTAACATTAAGAAGGAATGCTCCTATTTTGTATTGCCTCTTAGCACTTCTGAGCTGTTCTTGCAGTGATATGATTTATTCTGCTATAATTTCTCTCTCATGTTTGAGACTTTGATTCACTGTTTCCCTGTAAAGAAGAGTTTTGAACTTGTGCTCAGTGAAGAGCTGTGGTGTTTCTCTTTTTTAATCTTTGGTGTCTATGGCAAGTGATGGCTCCTAATCGGTACCCAAGGATCAGGGGACTGCTGGGTGACCACTGCTGCTGGGGTTGCTAGAAACCACTGCTAGTGGGCTTGCTAGAAAGGTGGAAGCAGAGCAACAGGGCTGAAGGCAGGTTGGACAGAGATGGCAGAAATGTTGTTCAAACCAGGGGCAAAGCTGGGGTGCCTGATGACTGAAGAGAAACTGAATGGTGCAGGGTAGAAGTGGGATTTGTGCGGGCAAATGGTAAGATTTTTCCCTTTTTGCCCCACTCACTTCCTGCTGTCACATCCCTGCCTTGTCCTGCTTCTGCTATGTCCAGGGTGACTGCAGTCCCATGGAGACTCCCAGAGCAGGCACCAGCACAGCCCAGCACACACCACTAGCAAGCACTGATGAGTCCTGCCATAGAGGCTTCAGTGGGGAAAATCTGCTAGGACGGAATATACCTTTGGTTAGATTTGCTGATTTGGCTGTAAAAACACAGACAAGCTTCTATCTTCTTCTATCTACAGAGAAGTTTGTGCCTGAAAACTTGGCTATTTTTCCAGCAACTGATATAGCTGCTCCAAGAAGAAAAAGAGGGTATAATTTCTTCCTGTAGTCTGTGTCTGTCATATCTGTACAGCGTCATAGTTACAACATGCTTAGGCATTTAGCATACGCCATTCAGTGTGGACTGCTGAAATACTGTCCAAGAACCATCACTGTCCACCTCAGACCATTTTTTAATTGCAACCTATATGTGTTCAGCCTTGCTGATAGGGAGCAGAATTTATTTACACAGCATAGAAAGTGACAGATGACTGGAACTGAAGATTGGAGAGCCTTAACATGGTATTGGGGCTCTTTTCTGCACAAGAGAAGCATTTGTATTATTTATATACAATTACTAATGATAGGATAGCAGCAAAGTGACTTGGTGGAGGCTAAATAATTTCTCAAAAGCCATGGATTGACAGAAAATATCTCCACTTCATCTTTATCTTCTGATTGCAAAGAACAGGTTGGCAGTGCAAAAATCATTCCTCTTATTGATCCATTATACATCCGTCTTTCTGAGTGAGTTTTGTTGTTAGAAATATTATTGAAAGCTTAAGTGAAGACCTGAACTCTTTAATCACCAAATAGGTCCTTCAAAAACCTGAAATCAGTTTGCACTTTGAACTTTCTGTCCGGTGATTCCTCCAGGGGCTCAGTGGAACCATGAAGGTTCAGCTGCTTTTTTATCCCTTGCTGTGATACTTCTGTCCCGAGGAACCCAATATTATTGCATTACATGTACCACATCTCTGTCTCCAGAAGGCAGGAAGGAATTCTGTTGAAAAGCCTCCGCTTTGATGCCAGGAGGTGCTCAATGCTCTGTGACCCTAGGCTTCAAGAAAGAAGTTTACAGTACTTAGGAAAACTTGCACCTCTGTATATCCACAACTCTGGTCAAAATGGGAGAATGCAAAGACATGTATGGTGACATGACTTTTGGCACATCACATGGCATAAGGACTTGCTGGGTTTACCCTACTGATAGCTATTAGTGCATCTTGCACATCCGTGCCTGTCCAACTGTGTAAATTCACACACTTGCCAACAGCCCTGCTGAAGTCAGGCTAAGCATGCAGGCAGGAGTCTGCAGGGCTCACCTAGCTTGCCTGTGAAAAGCTGATAAAGAAGTTGTCATTCTGTACTATTACATTTAGCTTTACATTACAAGAAAATATTGAATTAGAACTTTATTTAGATAGAATTATTAATTGTCACATGGGTCTTTAGCTCATTATATCAGTGAATCCAATTATCTTCAATTCACAATCCAGTTGGTTTGTAACACATGATTACAGGGAAGGACTCCAAGCACCCTCAAGCTGTCTTCTGAGATGTCTGTATTCCCCAGACAAAGGTAACTTTGGCAAAAGAATTGGTAAAATTTTGGCTGTTGAGGAGGTCACAGTGTGAAAGTTTATTGGGAATGTTATCCCCCTCTTCTGCAAAGCTGACACAGGCTTCTCAACAGGGTGAGCAACAGAAAAGCATGTTTCTACTTCTGCCTCAGGAAAAGCAAAAGGTAAGAAAAGGACAATGCTGGATTACAGCCAAGGTGTTGATATACCCTCCTGGTCCAGAGAATAGAGGTGATGCTTCTGTGAAGGGTCCTTCACCCTAGGATCAGCTCAGTCTATCTACCTTGCTCTCTCTAGCCTGGCTTCCTGGGCTTTGGATTAAACAGCACAGAGAGAAGGACTGTGTTATTTTGCTGGGCTCAGTGATTAGATAGTTTAGCCAGATGCTTGCACTGCCTATACAGAGTTCCCACTCTGCTTTGCCAAGGACAGAAAATTACAACATTAATGTTCTGATACTAAAACCTATTATCATATCCAGCGGCTGAGGACTGTTGAGTTTCTTTTATTATGCTGATATTTAATCCAACATATACATAGAGTTATTATAAACAGGAATGGATTTGGAAAGGCCATCTATCCACTCATAAGCTATACCTAATCTTTACTGAGCAATGTTTGTTAACCAGAGCCTAAGCCTAGCAATAAAGATGCCAGCATCTACCTAGATAACCTGTAATAATGCTTCATTGTTATTTCCTCAGACATTTCCTAATATCTAAACTAAATCTCTCTTGATGCAGTGTAGACTCCTTACTGCTTATTGACAGGTTATTGTTGTTCTCTTTGAGGTTATTCTTGCGTTCTTTGCCATTTATATTTTTGAACATGGTTAATCTGATTGCTTTAATTTCTCTCTTCTTTAGATCAAACAAACCTGGTTCCTTTAATCTTGCCAAAGAGTTTAAAGGAGAATAGAGAAAATGGCTGGATTAACCTTAACTCACCAGCATCTTTCTTTAAGTAAGTACTCAAAATGTTCAAAACTGGACAGTATTCTCCAGCTGAACACCACACCTGCACTAAGCAGAGGAAGAAAACTTCAAAGTGATGCTTCTATTATATACAGCCCAGTACAATATTTAACTTTTTGCCATATGATTAACTCATGCTTACTATAACTTCCAGATCTTTGCCATGACCTTTATGCTCTTTCAGCTATTCCCATTTTTGGGGGGGGGGGTGAGAAATGCATATTTTCCTTGCTGAATGTAGGGCTCTTCCTTACGAACTTGCACAGTATGGTTTTTGTCATTGCTTCTCCAAGATACTGGGTATAGTCTGGATCCTAATTCTGCCTTTCAAAGTGTTTGCAGCTCTCTCAGCTTCGTGTCTTTTGCAAATTTAACAAATATGCTTTTTATTTCATCAGCAATGTTGTTACTAAAACTTACTCTGAATGAACATTCAAAACCCAGTATTACCATGAGAGACCTCTGAGACATTCTCCCTTGAAACATATTCCAGTGTGACAGCAATCCATTAATTATTTCCTTTAGCTTTTTAAAGTGGTTTTGGACTTACATATGCAGGCAGTATTTCCCTTACTTCCTTTCCTTCTTCCCTAAACCACAAGACCTGTTATCCTGTCATAGAAGTAAATTAGGCTGGTTTAATACAATTTGTACTTGAGAAATCCAATTTGTCCTTGCAGCTAGTTTGATTATTTGTTCCATGAGTTTCTGACTCTTCCTTTCCCTGCTTTCTAAAGATAAGCATTAGGTTTATCACTTTCCAAGCTTATCCCATGTAACTTATCTGCCACACGTTTCATTACTTGTTTTCATCTCTGTCTTCTTCTGAAGGTAAGATTTGGTCAACTTCAGAGGTCATCAAGCAGCACTCTTAAGCTGACACACTTCTATGCGCTTTGTAACGTGTGTGATCAATGGCTTCAGAAGAGCTTTGGAGCACTCCCTCAGTGCTAACTAACCTTATTTCAGAGAAAATATCGATGCTCACACTTGTGGATAAACTACAGCCGCAGCTGCTTCAGTCTCCACAACCATAGCACTGCTGCCAACTTGTCAGCTCTGCATTGGTTAGCCTGCAGAAGTCCAAGGTGATTTTGTCCCTCAAGGTAAATAACCAGAAATTCCAAATTTCAAGCAAAGCCATCTCTGAGGCAGGTAATTTCTCAGATCTTGATTAAAGTCATGCCCATAGTATAGCACAAACAATTGTAGACTGTAAAGAACAGAACAGTCAAGTTTCACAGCCTGCTCCAATTTTCTATCAACTCACCAGCTCTTGTGTTCCTCATCCTGACTTCTCTCACCTCTTTGGTCCTTCCACTACACCAAGTCCTGACAGCACCTCACAAAGCACAGTGTTGGAGGGATAAGCAGGGTGGAAAGCCCAGGAAAGGTGTGGGAGATGACAGATGAGGCAGCTGTGAAAGCAGGGTGAGCAGAGTTGTACAGACCTGCATATGAGGAAAATGGAAGCTGTGTGTCTAACTAGGCAGCACATCATCAGCTCCCTCAGTCATACTCCTTTAAAAAGCCCTCGAAGTGGCTTAGAAATTTCTGGGATACAACTAACCAGTGAATGTTAACAATAATAATACTGAGCAGAATGGTATTCCCTGAGAAAGTGCCCATTTCATACTGTTGGATTCTTCTGTGGCAGTGTCAAATTTCCAGTCAAACTATGAACAGACACATTTTCAACATAAAAATTAATTATCTGCTCCCTCTTGGAAGGGACAGTGAGTTTGTCAGGCAGGTGTACAGCCTGTGTGTCCCACTGCAGGAGCGTGGGCCTTTCTTAACATTTTTTCACCATCTCTCCAAATGACATTCAACTGTTTGATCAGGATTTCAACTGATATGCCTTGCTCAAGCGCTCTCTCACCTTTGTGTGTGTGCGTGGACCCAAATGGAAGTTTCATTTGGTTTAACTGTAAATCAAAGAAAATGTTCTTGATTTAAAACAGAGCTTTTAATTGAGGGTCACATTTCTTCAAGAGGATTAAGCTGAGTTAGAACTGAGCACTGTTCATTTCATACCTTTGTGGCACAACTGCATTTTGTGTTATGTCTCTTTTCATTGGGTACTAAGCATTCATGTTCGTATAGCTTATCATCCTTCCACACCTCCCCCAGGATTATTTAGCTCTTTTTTTTAGGGGGGATGACATCACCCATGTTGCTTAGGAAGCTGTAGAGGCCAAAAGACAATCTATTTATTCCTACTTGTTCTACAATTACTGTTCTAATAGCTCATCAGACGGTGTGGGCTACTTAATTACATTTCACCTTCACAAAGTGTTTTATTTCGAAGAACAGCACAAGAATGCGAATCCCCAAAGTAAGGCAAACCAGCTGGTGAATCAATGATATCATCAAAAATAAAACCTGGGATAGATTTTCAACATCATCAAATTTTCTCAGGTATCTTCCACCCTAAAGGCACTTTTCAGGCACTCTCGCTCCAGATTCCCAAGGAGCAGTACCTGAACTGATGGCACTTTGCATCAATGGACAGCCTGTCAGTGCTGATGGCCAGGGCTTGGCTGTGCTCCCTCATTCCGGCATCCAGACCACTAACGCAAGCACCCCCAGTTCATGTTGAACATCTTAACTGGTACACAAAGTATGCTGGAAAAAGAATCAAAATGAAAATGTTTTCTATGGATGAATGTGGGCAAAAGTATTTTTTTTTCACCAGGGCAAGACGGAAGCTACCTACCACCACCCCTGGCTCCAGCTGCAGCTTATCTACAGCTGAGTAAGTGGCAGCAAGCAGAAAAGATGCTGTTACCTGTGATCCTCTCTGCCCATCTGTGACCCAATCCAGGCCCCAAGGCCTTTGATTGTGACAGATATTCCAAACACAAGGAAAATCCCTACATTTGCATTGCTTACTTGAGGCAATACATCACTATCCAAGATACAGAAAGTTACATGAATATGTTTTAAACTCTCAGCATATTTAAACAACTTTGATAAACCTGCAACCTTAAGTTATGTCATAAATTAAGAAAAAACACCAGGGCAATAGCTTAACATTTTGAAATTATTATTAAACATTTTACAACCTTGAAAAGCTTGATTGCGATGATTTAGTGAACAGTTTTATCTGCTTTCAAAGGTAGCCTTAAATAAAAACTACATAAGAACTGAATGATATATTAAAAATCACTAATATCTCTCTGATGAGTACTTATGACTCAAAGTTGTTTCAGTGGAGATGTTATTATATAAGAAATAAATAGATTGCATTTGTTCATGCTAACAAGACAGTGCCCCAGAGACACAAGTTGTCCAAAGGGTGCAGGCAGTGATAACAGGAAAAACAGAACTTCCAAAAGTCAGACTAAGCCAAGGGAAACTAGGAAGGAAGGCAGAAAATAGTGAAATAAAAATGGAGAATGAGATGAGGAATGAAATACAGCCCACAAAATTCCTGTCTTTCAAGGGTTGAGGTTCTCACATCTAAAATCTCTGCTTCAGACCAGTGAGGAACAACTGAGGGATATAACGGGGTGCTGGAGCAGAGTTAATTTCTGTTTCTAGCAGATTACAATTTCATTTACAGAATGGTTGGGTTCTTCATCTTCTGTGTTGACAAAACATACTTCCGTTCAGCTGAATCCTGCAGTACAATCCCAGTGTCTTCTTTCCAGGGCTGCTTTCTGCAGCCAGTGCTTTTATGTGACTTAGATGAGGTTTTGGTGATTCATAGTACTTAAACTACTCAAGAGCACTTTTTCAATTGGAAAATTCACTTGAAGAAAATGCATCATCAGCTTGATTGTCCATGCATGAAAGAACTACAAGCAAAACAATGAGCACCATTTTTTAAAACCTAAACTTAAGCCAAGAAAAACAGTTATCATGAACTATTAAAAGACCTTATTTTTCAGTTTCCACGAATCTCTCATGGAAAACGTGGTTATCCTTGTCTCTGCATCTCTTATTCTGAGAATCCCAAATTGCAAAGGGAAAAAAAATATAATGTGCACATTGTTTTAGAGTTGTTAACATGATACATAGCAACATAAATTATATTATCTACAGCAGATTAAGCCACTGCTGATTTAGCCTTATTCTTGTAGCAGTCTTTTCCAGGAAGAAGCTTATAGGATCTAGGCACTGAATACTTTTATTATTCTCTTTTCTGCTTTCAGAATGCTAGATATAAATAAAATTCTATTTAAATCTTTTAAAGATTGATGGAAGATGCTCTGGTATCTGCCAAGCGCACTGTGGATTTGAAGAATATGACAAGTACCTAAATGAAAATGGACGTCTGCATTTTTGACATTTATCTGAAGGAAAACATACTCTCTGTGGGTTATGTGTGTGCATGTGCCTATACAGCATTTTCACAGATGATTTGATAGTGGCACTTCCAAAATATTTCTACTTCTAATAGTGTCAATGCAATCTTTCATACTTATTCCATTGCGGCATTGTTTATTTATTTATTCACTTAAATAGATTTATATGATACATTAAAAAAAGGTCTATCTGCAACCTCTGCATGCTTTTGATACATAGGAAAATACAGTCAGACTGGTGCAAGCAAGCCTAAAACCAGCCACCTCCATTAAATCAGAAAACAGTCAATGAAGAATGTATTAAAAACTATTCCCTGCTCCAGACAGTCATGCAGATAACCTGCACACAGCAAGACAATGAGGGCTATTTGAGGAAGTGATTTCAAATTGCAAGAGCCTTTAAAAAAGGGGTGCACCAAGCCCTCAGCTCTTAGTGCACCCAGCCCATTCCTAGCTTTGTGACCCATGACCATTGGGGACTGGAGATGGATCCAGCAGATCTGAAGGTCAGAGGACCTGATGTGGCAGAACACATGGAGAGGAGCAAGCCCGGAGCGATGGCCAAGGGTGGTGAGCTCCTCCAGCAGCTTTGCGTGGTGAATTTGAACTGAGATACGGGCATTTCTACTAAAGGTGATACAGTTGTAGTCTTGTGTGTTCTCAGGATCATCTATAAGCAGACTTCTTGCATGGTTTCCTCTTTTTCTGTCATTATTAGGTAAAAAAATAGCATGAAGAGTACATAAAGGCTTCCCATCAAACTTATCTGTCATGGCCACGTGTCCTTTGGTATGTGATCTCCCTAAGCCACATACTTCATTTTGATCTTCTAAGACTGCTGAAGGAAATCATTCCCATAAATAGTGCTTCTAGACCCCAGTGAGGATGAATTCAGTCCTTCAACTTAACGTCTGCTCTAATTTCCTACTCTCTGTCCCCCTGATTTGGAGATCAGTCAGCCCCCTCAATCTGCATTGCTCCTGACATTACAGGTACTAAGAAAAATCAGAATAAGAGCATGTACTGTGACCACCAGACTGCCTCATTTAAATATCTTGAGAACTTGTTTTCCCAAATTTATCAGCTTTGATTTCTTGACTTTGCCATGGCAGACCAGTTGGCGTCTCTCACCTGCCCTGTGCTTACAGCCCTTCCCACCATTGCTAATAGCTCTCCCTTCTCCAGTTCATTAAGCCACTGACTACAGAATCTCTCCTAAAATAATTATTGCTTTCACTATGGCCAAAGAGATGTGTTAATAGCACATGGATTTTTTAGTAACACTCACTTGTCCCTCTGAACTAGCCCATGGCAAAAAAAAGGTCTATCTTAAAAAAAGGTCTATTCCTGCCTCTTGCTCCCTTAAGCCCTCCTCTCCCCAGCACCCCTCACACTGTTGCTGTGTGCCTGGATGACGCCACTGCTTTGCCTGATGCTGAACTGCACCACTCTTCCACACAGTATGCATACACACAGTGGGGCTGTGTCTCCTATACACCATGGCTCCTTGTTTCTCAACCCATCAACTATTTAAATCCTGATAAGGGTTAACTTTTTTCTTGTCAAGCTGAACACAACCTCAACACAAAGGAAATAATATCAATATGTCCTCTGCATGCCTTTTGCAGAGCTAGCCTGAATCGCCTGCACTAAACTGTTTCATCTACACAGATGCATTTGCCTTCGAAATAAATAATATTTTCTAAAGTTTGCAGCAATGTTTCTGCTAGGAATATAATGCTTGACCCTTCCCTTGTTTGGAGCCAATATAATTTATGTAACCGTTATCAATATACTCAGGACTATGATTCTCCTATATATGTTCTTTTAAAACCTTAATTCCCTTTTTCTCAATGTTTCATGGTAACACACAGTTGTACCAGTAATAGTTACATAATTGTCTTCTCTCTCACAGCAGTTTCCTTATTTGAGTAATAATTTGTAAGGTGAATATAATCCCAGAAATACACAAAAAAAAAAAAAAAACAGAAAAATCATTTTAGCATTTTTCTCTGAAAAGAAGCTTTCTCCCACCAAACTAACACCCATGTAATTTTTAGGTAAGTTGTTCCAAATAAATCCTATTCTTATTGCAGCATTGTTTCAAATTTTGTTGCAGTCACAAAATGTTTAGTTGGTAATTCGTAACAAACCATTTATTAAATTTAGAGAAGAAACTGAAGATCATAGGAAGAACAACCTGAAAAACTTCCTGAAAACTTAGAGAAAACAGAAGTTGCTAACTTGTACTCTGTCAATGAGCAAAGCATATAGCTAAAAAAAAGGATAAGATTGTAATGGTGAAATTATAGACATGTGGCCTGATGTCAACACCAAAAAGACTGGGATAAGTATCTTTTTAGTAAAATCACAGAGGTGAAAACCTAGTCTTGAAGAAGTCAAGTCATAGCAAACCTGATTTTCTTTTCTCCCAGAGTAACTCACCACTCAGACGGGAAGCACTTTAGATTATGATCTCTTCATTTTTTGTGGGTTTATGTGCATTCTGATGGCTTTTGAATGGCAGAAAATTCAAATATAATATAAATGAAAGGTATATGTAGTGCTTGAGACATTTGAAACACTTTTGGGTGGTGTGGAAGCTCCCAAGCATGCAACTGGAGGTGTTTACCAAGGCTACATGGCGTCTGCTGAAGGAGTTTACTCCCCATGGTCTGTAACCGCCTTTCCAAAGACGCAATCCCATTGCTCACCCCTATGCCGGTAACAATTGGCAACCTAGTGCATAAAATATTTCCAACACTTCTGTCTGATAGAAACACATTAGAGTAATCTTATGAACTATCTGGAGGGTAAATGAATCTTTAAAGGAATCAGCCTCTAGTAACTAATTTTCTAAGGCTATATGTAGGCAACAAAATTAATTACTAAATTTCTGAGGGTCCAGCAGTTTCCACTTAGCATTTGTGCAGCTAGATAATTTTTTAGGTTCCTGTATATTAATTTAGAAATATAACACTGAATAACGATTTTGAAAATCTTGACCAGATAATTAAGCAGCAACCCAAAGAAAGCACAGTTTGAGTAACGGGGTAGACGCTCCGGGAGGAGTGAGTGTTATTTAAAGCTAGTACTTCTGAGGCTGTTCAGTGATCGAGGCTGACAGTGAGTGACTGACAGCAGCAGATCACTCAAATACTAGGACTGGTCAAAAGTTTGGTTTTCCAGAAATTTCAGTTTTCATTTACAGTGTTCTGGTATTTCAGTAGTAGACATGAGGCAGGGTCAAGGTAAAGGGAAAAATTAACATTTGTGACCTTGCCATAAATGTTGTGATTTTTTTCTGATCAAATTTCAGATATAATTAGACTTTTAGTAACTACACAGATGGCAATCAGTATGTCCTCTTACTAAAACATCTATTTCTTCTGCTTCTCCAGATTCACAAAAAAATCATACTTTGCAAAAGGAGCAGCAGATGACTACCTTTACTGATATAGGAACTCTAATATTCCTATTTTTTAGAAGTGTTCTTAAAGTTGCTGAGTGGCAAAATTTTACCAGCAAATTACTACATATTCATAGCTTCTGTGGGTACAAGAGCAATGATGCTGAGATGGGGCTGAAGGCAACACTTGCTTTCTGATCAACTAAATTCTAAGGTTTTGAAGCCCTAATGTAAGGCTTGGATTAACTCTGTTCTGCTAATATTTGCCTTCCTTATCAGTAGGTCAGAAATGTGGATTTGAATCTGGGGGTATCAAGGGATATTCTAACTGAAGATAATAACCTAACCCAGTAAGTAATGATGACTTCTATTATTAAGAAAAATAAAATCAAAATCTCCTACAGCTCTGAACCAGGTCACAAGCAGCTATAAACAATGGGTGCTTCATCACAATCGCTTTCCAACAGTTTTCATCAGTAACCCCACATTTGAGTCATTCTGACTCAGAGAAGTGCCCTGTTCTCTGATGGAATCTTGAAAATTATATTCCAGTTTAATAGTAAATCCTATCTTTTAAATAACTGAAATACTTTACAGTTGGCCCAGAAATTTCATTTAAGGATTAGTGAACCCTGTTTTGCCTGTCATGAGTAATTTACCTCACTTTCGTCCACTCAGAAGTGGTTTTATCTTAACACTAATGAAAGTGAAGAGTTTCACTTTGGTCACTTAACAAAATCTATTCAGTGAGTAATCTTGACAGGAGTGGTGACTTAGTGCTGAAGATTTAAAATCCAAATTAAACCTCACCTTTTCTTCTTACTACCATTTTCAGCTTATACATTCAGCCCAGGAAAACTTGCAGGATATGCTGGTAATATCTGTAATTGTACTAGTATTCTAATATTCCATCAAAATAATTTCAAATGGGAATATATTGAACTTCTGTGATATTCTGTAAGCTTTATTTTATAAAGGAGGCTGTGGCCTCCTTAATGAAATAAAGGTACCATATGTCTCAAAACCAGGACTGTACTTGAACACTGCTGTTTATTCATCCTCGGTTTATACTAATATTAATATCTTTAACTGTTAGGGTTTGGTTTTTTTTTTTGGTTTTTTTTTTTTTTTTTTTTTAATAATAGTTGCTTGTAAGAATGTGCAAAGCAGGCTTGGTGACAAGATTATGCTGGATATTTTGCATTAAAGTTATTTCTAAACAGAACATTTCAGATAAGAAGCAAAAACCTGAGTATCATAGCTATAAAAGTAACCCTGACCGTTTAGAAATATTCAATGAAAATGAATGTGATGCTGCAATAGCACGACACTTTATAAAATTAAAACTAGAATAATTGTAGTAATTTCTCTATGAGAAAATGAAAAGTCTCCCATACAATGTCAATAAAAAATATGTCATTATTATTATTGCTATTTATCATGTTATTGGAAAGACAGAGTCAAAGAAATGGAAATAAGCAACCAAAAAAGTTGAATGTGAGAGAAAGACATTCTTTTCCAAGGATATCTCACTAAGCATCATGCAGACTTTGTTTTGTACTTTGCACTGGTTGTCTTGTAGCTGCACAGTCATTTTCAAGTCATTAGCTTAATTAAACTAACTTTGCTTTATGATTAGCTCTATAAATACAGTAACAAATAGTTGATCTGTAAGTTTTCTTATGAAGCACGTAACACATATTTTAAAGAAAAACTAAATTTCAGTCATTGAATGGTGGCTTTTCAAGGAGCTTTTAAATAGTTTTAGCCAGTGGTAAGAGATGGAAAGACTGTCCCCTTGTGGATAGGAATACGAGTAAAGTGATACTGTAACTGACAGCAGCAGTAACCCTGAGCATTTATAGAGTTTCATTAAGATATTAGCTAGAATCCTGCCTTGCATATTGCTCATAAGTCAACACTCAAATGTACAAAATACTATGGAGAGCCTCTTAATTTTAAATAAACAGAGCAAATAATGGTAAAATAATAAACATTTTTGACAGTCAAAAATATGTTGTGCTGGCAGAAAGCAGAAATTACTGACCTGACTTTAAAATTGTGTTTTGTAAAAATTTTACTATTTCAAGTTTGAATTGAAAGCTGATGGTGTCAGCAAGGTCAAGTAAGTTATATTTTACTACCTTCCAAACAGGAATTAATTCCTACTTGCTAATGATATGCTTCTTTGTGGGAAGGACACAGAAGAGAATTTTTTCAAAATTATCTCATTCTCCACAAAATCCCTTGATTGCTGAAAAGTTGCTATGTCTTTTACAGCAGCACAGTGTCTTCTCAGAGGAGCTCTGACCACCACACATGGAGACGTGTAGCATTTGTGCGCACGGAGATGAGCATCTTTATCAACA
>JBCJKH010082067.1:0-17942 GCA_039877255.1 Loriculus beryllinus
AGGGGTTGTTCATCCAAAAGAAAAAAAAAAAAAAAAAGGAAAAAAAAAAAAAAAAAAAAAAAAAGAAAAAAGAAAAAAAAAAGAGAGAGAAAAAAAATCACAGCTGCTGACTCCGTGCGCCGAAAACAAGGCGGCTGCAGCCCTCGCCCCCAGCCCCTCTCCCGCAGAGATGCTCCGGGTGTTGTCTGCAGAAATGCTGCCTTTTAAAACAAGGAGCGATCCGCGGGGAGAGAGCCCCCAGCCCAGCCCAGTCCCCCTCGCCATCCCCCACCCGGCTGGGGAGGGGGGAACCCCTACCCCGGCCCCCCCCCGGCCTCCCCAAACCCCGCTGCGGAGAAAGGATGCTGCAGGGCTGGACGCAGCTTTGCGAGAAAAAAAGAAATAATAATAAAAAAATAATCATAAAGGACCAGTTTTGGATGAGGCTTCACTTTCTCTCCCCCCGCCTCAGCCCCCCCAGCACTGCTGGTTTCATGGCTACGCTACTGTAATTATGAATTCTTCTTCTTGCGACTTGGTGTGCGTGTGTGCGAGGGGCTGGGGGTGGCAGTGGCTGTGTTTTGCGGCTGACATCACTGCAGTGGCGTGGGGCTGACAGCTCCGCTTGGGCTGCAGTGGCTCCTCCGCTTTTTTTTGTAGCCTTTCTGCTGACAATTGCTAGTGAAGGGGAGCGGGGGAATAATAATAATAATAATAATAATTACTCCCCCCAAAAAATATTAAACCACCCCATCTCACTGCATTGAAGGTGAATTTCAAGGAGAACAGAGTGCTTTTTGTTGATGGTGAGGTCCTGGTGTACACTGATGCTAAGAAGTGCATGCTGTGACTATCTCTGTATCTATATCCAGGGATACCTCTATATTCCCAGCATCACCGATCCTTCCAGAGCACCCTGTCAGACTCTGTAACCTTGCCAGGGTGCTGCACAGCGTAACCCAGGCTAAACCCCTGGCTAAAGCAGGCTCTGAAGGCAGGAAATCCTTTATTACTTGCTGGGTGATTTCGTGTCAAGGGCATGTGCCCGCTCCTGGGATCTCTTCGCACAAGCTGCGGCTAACAGTGCTGCTGAGATAATTTCAGCTACGCATCACACTGCATTGCACGTATATTCCTTCTCGTTGCGTTAAGATAAATATGTGCCTTCCTTTTTAATTCACTCCCCCCAGTCGAGGCCTAGAAGTTGCTGAGATAAAACCTCACGGAAGCATGAGCACAAGGTTTATACCCTCAACATAGACTGTGTGTGTTCAGACCATCCAGCTCCGAATAAGCACAAGAGCCCTGTGCGCATTGAGGGGTGGGGGGATGGGGAGGCCCGATGTGCTTGAAATCTTCGTGTTGAGCTGGACGTGAGATGTGGTCCTTTCTTCTTAGTGCTGCTTAACAGTAGTACCATTTTGTTACTGTTGTGTTAATGACATTTCATCTAATGCACCAAATTGTAGGAGTTTTCAAGGAAATACTGGAAATTAGATATTTAAAATTGTTCATGAAAGCCACCAGCCAGGACACATGAATCTTGTTGTCTTCCCTTTATAACATCAACCTCCAAAAAAGATGACACAATATTATTTGCTAAAAATGAAGACCGAAACCCTATTTACCCTGAATGAGCAGCTTCTCACATACCTCCTTTAAACTGTTTGCAATTCAAATAAGGAATCATATAGCACAGATTTTAAAGGTCTCACTGACAGAAACCAACAGCCACAGCATCCCTCTGAGACCTCCACACTTCCAACCACAGCTGGAGCCAGGGGCCGCAGGAGCATCAGCCGCTGCCCACAGGCAGCTGCCTGATGGGGACTGTGCTGCAGCCTGCGCTGGGGATGGGGGTCACAGCATTATCATGTTATTTATCTCCTCCTTGGTTTACTGTCTTGGAGATTATAGAGATCTGGGCTGTTTTACCTAAAAAGAAATATGTGAGTTTCATGGGAGGTAACGGTTGGAGGTGAAAAGTTGCAATGTCAGCACCCCTCCAAAATTACCTCTCTCTATGTTTTTTTATAAGTAACAGTGCTCTATCTCTATCTACCTTCCTTTGGAGGACCCCGAAATGCTTTGAGAATCTGCACAAGCACCAGTCCCAAGTGTCAATTTGAAGGAAGTAAATGCAATTCCCCTTTTACACAAATTGGGAAACTGAGGATAAGTGCCTCAGGGACATTTTGCCACCCATCCTTCATGGATTCAAATAGAAGGGAGATGCCTAAAAAGCCAAGCTATGGAGATGGAAAACCATGGAGGCGGATGGAGATACAAACCCAGAGCAGGGCTCGCATTGCTCACAGCTCTCAGCACTGGGAAAAATGTGTTTGCAAAATGGACCCAAGGATTTTCAGCCTGAATTTCAGTCCACTCACATGAGGGCTGGATGCTACATTATAAACCCATTCTGGGTTAATTCTTCCAGGATCTTTTCTAGTTCACACTCTTGCTCATGCCCCACTGTGTTTACTGGGGGTATTTTAAAGCATACTCCAACCCGCCTGACAACACATTAGGCTCCCTTAAAAACATAAATCCTTGGTCTTAACCAATGACCCATTCCCTCCCTCTGCACTGTTAGCACATTAAGAAATTAAACGATAAAACTCCTAAAGATCCGATTGACCAGAATCGCGCCGCTCCATATGGCATGGCATATGTGTCCGGCCCTCCTGCGCGCCCTGCTCAGAATCGCCTGGATGCACACTCAGGCTGGCTGGGATGGGAAAACGGTTTTAAGGCGAATTCGGATGGATTTAGAGTTACTTTTGTTTTTTTTTGCATGACATTTCACTTCTCTGCTCCACCCCCAGTGCCAGAGGGAAAACTGTAGAGGTGATGTATGCCCTGAAATAAGGATGCGGAGCTTTGCTTTGTTGGAGGAGGTCAGGTGAGGCTATTTAACACTTTCTAGGACAGCTGCTAAAAGACCATGCACTTAAGAAAACAAGCCCAAACTCACATCCTCACAATCAGCTTAATGACTGCTGGAGGTGGCTCTGGAGGAACAGGTCCCTGCAGGTGGGTGCTGAGTCCCTTTTCTGCCCTATCCACTCCACGATACATTACATTGCAACAAACAATAGGCTCTGGGCCTCGCTGGGAGTTTTCTCCGAGCGATGATGGCAGTGTTTCTAAGAGCCTTCAAAAGCTTTTTCACTGCTTTGGTGAAATTTAAACCTCATTTTGAATATTTTGTACTTTTTTTTCCTGGGGTTTTGCTCGATTTCTGGGTGCTGCGAGGTGCAAGGGGTGAAGATGGCAGACCCAGAGCCAGCAGCACCTCTCTGGGTTCAGCCCCATGCCTGGCACTGGGGAGATGGATAGGCAGAGCCCATACTGACAAACTTTAACTCTAAACACGACCTAAAACAGCTTAATGGGGATATACATGAAGGAAGGGATTAACCCCCCTCACCCCCCCAGCCAGGAGCAACAAATCCCATTAACTCGCCATCCCTGGGAGGGGAAATGCTACATCCACCAGTCCCTGAAATAGGGACCTGCCCCATTTATTTAGTTAGTTATTTCAAATGAAAATCCCAGCCTGTGACAATGTGTCCTGCACAAGCTCTGTACTGAGAATTAATGACGGTTTCTGCGGAAAGAATCGGCATCACTGCGAAGCAGCCTGACCGTGTTATACTGGTGCGATGCCTGCATCGGCTGCTTGCCTCCTAAATAGTTAATTCCTGGAGACTGCAAGAAGGTTAAATATGTATTGGGATCAGATGCAGTCACCTATAGCTCCCCTTTCTGCAGGATTTCTCAGGGCTACGTAGAGAACTGGGAGCAAAATTCAGCAAGAGGGGGATGAAGAATCTCTCTCTTCCAGAAAAACCGGGCTTGCTCCCAAGTTGTATTTTGCTTTAAACCAGGAGAATTACTCACCGAGGTGATAGGTAGGAATCGCACAAAATATAGTGTGGGGAAAAAAGAAGCTGTTAGAGACAACAGCAGAAAAAACCTCTGTTATCTATGGTAACAGTCTGGAGACTGATTTATACAGCTTATAAATAGAGCCGGAGAAGCTTTCTCCATGTAGACACTGCAATGGCAAAAGGGAGAGTATATTTTACCTTCTCTTTCAGGTTCAGCATAATATGGAACTTCCCTGTTGAGGCAGTGGCCCTCTGCTCCGTGGCGAACGGCATCGCACTGATTCCCATAGGAAATGGGCCCAAACTTTCTCCCCTTGATGCAGTGCTGGGTGCAGGCATGAGATGCTGGGTGCAGGCATGGGCTGCAAGCCTACATTCCCTCTTTCCTCAAGTAGCCATTTCACCATAATTAACCACCCAGGTTCCCCAACAGCAGCCTTCTCTAAGCCCCCAAATGTTCTTGCTTTGTTTACTATTGGGTTTTGTAGAGCATGAAAGCTGATGGACTAGATCCTTATTTCAATTACTTATTCCCTTCCACATTTTTAATAATATTATTTCATCTACTGGCTGTAGAGAAAAAACAAAACAAAAAACCAACCCAAACCTCTTGCACTCTGTGATTTATTTCTGAATTTTCCTTTAGGGGGGAAAAATCAACTAAAGGTCTCTGAGCTGAGAGTTTAAAATAATGCATCATATGTAAGCAAATAACATTGGAGTAAGCACAAAGAAAAAAGGAAAGATGTAGTGCCAGGTTGAAGCCTTGTTAAAGGCTTTGAGAAATGCAACACATATTTTAGAGAATGAAATGTGCGGGGTAGCAGTGAGATCTCAGTGCTCATCTCAGATGTACCTGAGCCATTCCTATCTGGGAGCTGCAAACCCCGTCGCGTCATTTGACCCCTTCACATTTTGCTCCTCTGTCATTTTGTGAGTATTTGCAAAGCGGATTAAACCCGAAAACTCGCCTCGCCTTTGCTGAAATTTGCTATTTATTTTCCAAGCTGCTCTGCTACAGCAGCAACGGCCTTGAAATCCCACAGCTTCAGCTTTACGGTGACATCTCCCGGCGTATACATTATCTTGGCTCCTATTGTTCTATGGGTCAGCGTGAGAGCCCTGAATCAGGTAAAAGCACTTTCCTAGTCCCTTTTGTGCCGTATGCCACAATATAAATGTCTGCCTAGTGTGTGTTTCCCATACGCAGATTCAGCTGGCATTGAACAGCAGATGGTTCAGGTAGTGGATTTAAAAGCAGTCCTAGCCAACTCCCAGCCCTGACCTATATCGCAAGGCAAATGGATGAATGCCAGGCATACCTTTGCTTCCCTCTATGTCATTCATATATCTCTGGATTATTTTTTTCCCCCCATCAGCTGTCAATAAAAAAAAAAAAAAAAGAAGGGAAAGGAATAATAAAAAAAAAGCAATACCTTCATGACTGATATTTACACAAGTAAATATTTTTTATGTATATACAGCCTGTATGAAATGATTTTTAATGAATTATCTGTGAGCGAAAACAGTTCTGTAAATCAGCAGGGCTGCAGGCAATTTTTACCATATGTCGGCTTGCATTTGTATCACAGGATTTGTTTTTTAGCGAGGACGAAATATCTGCTTTTCTTTCATTGCTTCTGTGCTAGAATTAGGATCTACATAACTCAATGCATTTAGGCAAGAATATTGTCTGTTTTTATTGGACTATTATTAATGCAAAGACGAATGTGTCCTGTACTGCGCTGCACACTCAGATAGCAAGGCTGTAAGAGCTGCATGTTAGCAGGGAGGTGACATTAAAAATCTCTTTTTTTCCCCATAAAGCTTCCTTCAAACCTTTCTTCAGGAGGTTTCTTAGAGTAAATCATCACTATTCACTGCAAGAAAATAATAATAACTCTGCAAAATATAAGCATTGCTCTGCATACATCCCTCCCTTCCCCCTCCGTAAAATAACATCTGAATTCTTAATGGCAATAAGGATGAATTACTTAACGTATGGAGGGAGTGCTCAGGCTAAAAACACAGTCCATAATAATGCTAAGCCTTAATATAACTGTATTTACCCATAGAAGTGTAAAGCTTGACATGCAAAACAGGAGCTGGAGCCCCAAATGAGGAATTTCCACTGTAATACCCTGCAAAATGCAGGTTAAAACTTCTGACTGATCCAGGTTAGGAATAAATGGCTCTCCTAAATTCAGTTACAAAATCAAGATGAAAAGTGGCTGAGGGCGGGGAGAAAAACACAAAACTAAACCAAAATCATTACAGAGATCTCTTATTCCTGCTTTATTCCTGAACTCTGGGGATTTTATTCCTGAGCTAGTAATGCTGAGGAAATGTTTCAATTATCTTTTAAAAATACTGCTGCAATAAAGAATCTAAAGCCAGACTCTTTATCGTGTAGCTGGGGCTAAATTGGGGGGGGTGTGGGTGGAACTTCACCCGCGTTGTGCTGGGAGGGAGGAGAAGGCCTCTGGTGACAGTGGTCCTCGCTCCGCCACACCATACCCGGAACAAAGAGAGGTTGCCCCTATTTGTATACGGGTCCTGTATATTGAACGATTTGCTGCTGACTTCAATGGGAACAGGATGCTTTCCATTTGCCCATGGGAATACTTCTGGCGATGCTGCCTTGAGCAGGGGGGAAGGGAGAGGGGTTGAAAAAAAAAAAAAATATATATATTTTTTTTTTCCCAAGAGAATAAAAATAATAAACAATAAAAGTGCAAAAAATCCCAATTCTTCCTCCTCTGCTCTCGTGTTCATCCCCTCCTCTCTCCTGCCGTGTGGCGAGGATACAGCCACGAGACCCAAGACGGCGATTATATTATGACGTAATGCTTAGATGAAAAATGTCATAACCATTTGTCACCAAATGCCCCGTGTACTGAGATGAAGCAAGCAGTATGAGACTGACAGGGCTGATGAAGAACAGCACTTAAGCTAATTTTTTTTCCTGCTAAACTCTGTTGTGCACTATGCAAATATGATTGTGAAAGTGGGACATTATCAACACTTTAACGCTAGTTAACTTTCCAAGATGATACTCGGAGCAATCAACATAAACTTAGCATACAGTAACTTAAATAACAAAACTGTTTCACCACTCGGGGCTGACATTTGATTCCAGCCAGTGCAGTGCCGGGTGATGGATTGTGCTGTGCCTGTGAACAGATTAAAAATACATTGCTTCAGATCACTTGTGGCAGTAGCGAACAGGAACTGGTTTTAAACCGGATTAACAATAATAGCAATTATATACCAATCTGGCCTGAATCATCTCACCCTGCTAGCAGTTATTGATTATTAACAGGGTAATATTTACACGAGCCTGCCTTAGATTGCATCCTTCATCTCGCTGGCTTCTGCGCCAGCACCCAGCAAGAACCTCCCCACTCCAGTCCTGCAGCGGGCATTTGCAGCTCTTAAATTTATCAAGCTACTCAACAGCCTGATTTTTTTTTTCCCCAAAGTTCCAATTCCTAATGCCATGTGATCATGTGAGAATTGCAGCTTTCCTTTTTATTTTGCCCCTGGAAAATAAAACTTCTTATCCATCACAGCTGTGTGTTGCAAACCCTAAAGGTCATCCTCCCAAAGAAAGGAAGACTAACCTGTAATTTGTTATTTTTAGAAGATCACAGCAGTGGGACATGAAAAGATGAACCTATTTACAGGAGAGGATGGGGAGTGCATATCCCTCGTTAGCTTTCGCCCCCTTCCCAAGGCAACGAGGAATAATAAGAATACCTTAATACCGCCCAGCAGGGCTCAAAAGAGCTGGAAAAATAGGCTTTAGGGTGCGAGCTGAGGGGGAAAAAGAAAACCCCTGTGCTGCAGCTGAACCCGCAGAGAAAACTCGAATCTGAATTTGATGTCGTGGTGTTATTGATTGGGATGTTAACAAACCCAGAGCGCGGCGAGTGGAGGGAGGTTGGACAGCAGCCAGCTGCCGCTGCCGGTCCAGGCCTGGAAGGATGCCTGTTCAGATACGGCCAAACTCACTCCTGTCCTAGGTCTTCTCAGGTCTTCTTCAAAAACGTTAATTAAGGCTCACACACTGAGTAAAGTACAGAGAGTTAGATCCGGTTTGTATGTGCATAATGGAGGTGTGGGGAGGAGAAGCACCTTAGTGAGGGTGGCTTACAGAGTCCACTGAGACTTGATCCACATCCTCACAGTCTGAGCCCTTCTCTTTGAACTGAGCCTCATCTAGTCTTCTCCTTAATCAGACCGCTGGTGATCCTATCTAGTTCATTAATGAAATGCAACAACTCATAGCAAATACTATAGATTGGAGGAACAAACAATACCTTTTCTGAGTTTTGAGAGGTACCGCAACACACAGAGCTGGTGCAGGGACTGGAGAGATGGGCAGAGCACCATAGGTCTGGCTAAGGAAATAATTACATCCAAGGAAGAGTCTTCCTTCTTGTCTCAAGGGATTTCTGGTTGCAGAAATGCACTGAAGTGCAGCGTCCTTCCCTTTTTTGAGACTAGGGAAGGCTTTTTATGGATAAAGAAACTCAAAAAGACCCTAGTGGCGCTGGATCAGATCTGAATTTACACCAGCCCTGTAGGCCACGTG
This sequence comes from Loriculus beryllinus, assembly GCA_039877255.1. Taxonomy (NCBI): domain Eukaryota; kingdom Metazoa; phylum Chordata; class Aves; order Psittaciformes; family Psittacidae; genus Loriculus; species Loriculus beryllinus. Next base: position 8,473 of record JBCJKH010082067.1, read on the forward strand.
CTAGGCTTGCTGCTGACAGCATCACACTAGAGAGCAGAGAAAATCCAAGCTAGACCCTCCTGCATGACCTAATTTATTAAAAAAATGACAAAATATGCTTTGACTCTTTGCTAGAGGGGAAGAGCAAGGCTTACACATCATCCAGGTCTCTCTGCTCATGGTGGGGTGGGATTCAGCTCTCCAAACTCCAGCTGTTTCGTTGCCCATTGCCCAGACCTGCTCCAAGCTGTCTCTGAAGCAGCAATCTGGGGGTACCAAAGAAAGGGTGAGACTGCATATGCACCCCATGGTCAAAGCTCCCCTGCCCAAAGACCTCATGACTTAGGGAAGACCATCTGGTACAGGTTTATGTATTAGTAAATGCATAGTTAAATTCTGAAATTTATCCCAAGGGGTTTGCATATCTGTTCTGGTAATGGCCCAGGGTGAATGAGAGATGGGAAACAGAGTGGTCCAGCTTTTTCAGGTCAGGGATGGGATGGTTTTGGTTCATTAGCCTGTGCTGCCCCAGCAGCCTGCCTTGATGCTGTACTCTCTTTCAGCTCCTTACATGCTGCTGGAAGAGCATCACCAAAGCTGTCACCAGAGCCAGGGTCTTGCAACCCCCACGATACCCCCAGGCAGCTATTTACACCTTCTCCCATGTCTAGGGTCTCTCTGGACTTCAGCCACTTGCAGCTCCACACTTGCAAAGGGAAGTCTGACTCTGGGAAGAAAGCACAGACCACCTCTCCGTGGTGAAAAGCTGGCTTCTGTAACCTTGGCTGCTCTGCAGGGGAGCTGAGGTTACCCAGAATGTCCCTGTTTGATGGGCAAGCTCTCCTCATTCTCACCCAATGCAAAGGCACTTCACTGCTGAGTTTCTGAAGCTGTAACAAGCCTGGTCCTAGTCCCCAGCTGCTTCTCATGGCTATCAGCAAGTCCTGGAGTGAGAGCATAAATGCACTTGTTCTGCCTTCCTGAGTGCAAAGAAACTGCCTCAACAAAGAAGATGAAATATTTCTCATGGCTTTCTGTAAATGAAGGGAGAAAAAGCAGGGCAGACAGCAGCTACTTGAACCATTCCACCTGGCAATTTGTAGCCTACAAGAGTATTGCTGGGACAAGGTTTTTCTGCCATGGAGCAACCCACTGCTTTATCATCTCTGCCCACATTCCTTTTTCTGCTCTTCCAGCTCCTGGTTTTGTAGTCATCAGTGAATGGGTCTGTGAAGGGTGAGCAAGAACATGCCCCAGAGCCTCTTGCTTTGCTCTTCATCATATCCCCAAAACCCAAGCTCACCCCTTGGATTTTTGTTTTGCAAGCAGCAGTGGGATATAGGGGACCACAACCAATTATGTCAAATATCAGGAGTTGTGTTATTGGGGTTTCCTTGGACCTCATTTTCAATAAGGCAGGGATCTGGGCATGATGGAGCTGTCTTCCTCCAAGCAGATCTCCACCATAAAGAAAATGGCTCTTTTTGGCTCTTTTTGGCTCTTCCAAAGCCCCTTTCTGCACTTGAAATGGAGATCAAGAAAACATCCCACTTGCCGTCACATTGTCTCAAATCACTGCTCTTTTTCTTTTTGCTTTGAACGACCAGGATCAGCTCTTTTCTTATGTTTTATACATGGTCAGCAAGAGGCAATCTCTTTCATAATAGGGCAGGAGCACATCCAATTAAACTGGCAAACAATATTACATTTTCCTATTACTTTGCAGAGAACATCCTTTCTGGTAAAGAGAAGCCCAGAGGTTATAGAATTTTTAAGGATTTCTTTTTCAAACTCTTCCATGGCTGAATCTGTGATCTCAATTTGAATTAGCTGGTACCTGCTGTTTGGGCTGTTTGTTGTTAGATGTCACTAGCAATGGTGACGCCAGAAAGGCTGTAACACAATAGACTCAAAAAGATCTGAGGTCAAGGACAATAAAGTTTAAAATATAATCTGTTCTTGCTTGGTGATATTTTTGCACATATATATCCTGAAAAGAGAATTTGGAAGAATAATGCTTTCAAATGCAATCTGAAGAAAGTCACAGGGAAAAAAAGGCAATATATTTTGTAACGAATTCGTTTAAGCAACTCAGGTGATATTGTTGATTTGCTGCTCCCTGGATTGTAATTTATTAGAAATTGCTTCTGATGTTTACAGGATGCATAAAGAGTAGTTCAATGTAAATAAGGTGCTGCTGTATGTTTAAGTGTCCCTTCTGGTGAATTAAATAACGTTGTGAAAAGACTTCTTGCATATATTTATTCCAGTTCCTACTTCAATGTCATCTTGGCTCAGTTAACAGAGGAGAAAACCCAGATTGCATGTGAGTATCTTCCCATTCTTGATGGACCCACACTCTGATATGGTCTGAAACCCCCAAATCGTGCTGTGTGCTCTGCTGCCCTACTCACCCCCTTAACCTGATTACTCTGGGGACCCTGGCTCTGCTTTCTTTCTAGGCTGAGATGCCACAGTGTGAAGCAGAAATGGTCCCTCCCCTCCCTTGGCCGCTGCACTAGCGCAGAAGTGCTGAGCCCAGCAGATGAAAAGCTGCTGCTGAATGGGAGAAGAGGGGCTGTGGCATGTAGCCACTGTAAGATAGAGCACACAATATTATTCAAGAGTCACCTTTTCAGTGGAGTGATTTGCTTCATATGGGGCTTGCTTTCAACATAGAAATAAATCTGAAAATCTATATACAACCATCTCCAATTGATCAAACAAATCTTGCATAGCCAAGGCTAATCAGAAGGAGTTGTAATGCACAGATTCCTTAAAGCATCTTAAAATTAATGGCAGGATCTATCCCAGAGCTGTATTTTTTTTTTTTCAGAGTGCTTAAAGGGCGTTATGCAGGCACAATTCAGCTGGATCGAACAGTCTAATCTGAGATTTACATGATTGGTAATGCTTACTTCTCTGGTAATCAATTCTTGCATTGCGAGATGGAGCTCTGAAACGCGCAGCCTTGATGTGAAGTATATTAATTCTTTCTAGCAGGTTTATTCCTCCACCATTTGTTCGTTTAGCACTATTTTGCATTACACCCCTCACAGACAAACCCAACAAAGCAGGTTTGTTTATTTAACCGATTTACAGGCAAACTTTAAATACCAGCACTTGCTGTCACTATTAACCATGCCCTCCTGTTCATGCAGAAGCACCTTGTAAGCCCCCAGCGAGCTTTCAGAGCATGGCATCCTACATTTTCTCCCAGCAACAGTGCTAACTTCCTCAAGCAAGCTCTTAGTCTGTTCTGCTGTATTCGGTGATCACCCTTATCTCAGTACCAAGGCTCAGCGCAAGCTGTATATCCCTTACTGTCTTCAAAACAGATTTTTGAACTTGTTTTCCAGTATCACTACAATAGTCCAGAAACACTTTAGCAAACATGAAATCCCAACTTCTTCTGGGCAATGTGTGTTTAACTGACCCTAAAGGATTTGGGTTTGTACAGGAAGCCGAATTTGTAGGGGCTGCTCTCCCATGCTGCAACCACATTGTGCTTACTGCCTAGCCCAGGTATAAATCCATGAAGGTATTTATGCCTCCACCATGGATACTAAACACATAGGAAGAGAAATGTAACTGCATGCCATACAAGCCTCACCCTGGGGATGTAGGAGTCACATTTTCTGCTCTTCTGTGAGACTAGGCTTTGGTGGTCACCCACATAAACAAGTGAATTTTTAAGCATCTCACAGTCCTGGTTATGGTGTTACTTGGGGGTGGTGAGTATCTCAGCACCTCCTGACCTTGCAGTGTCATATCTACAAGGCTTTAAGCTCTGCTTTAGGTCATTTGGAGATCAAAATCTCTTCTCCTTCTGCTTTTTCCATCCTCTGTGGTTATATGCTGAGTTTGGCTGTCAGAATTCCGTCACCCGTGTTGGTTCCTGAAGCAGAAGAGACTTTTTCTTCCTTCTGTATCTAGGCAAAGAGATGTTTGTGACACAAGCTGAGTTAGAATTAGACTTATTCATATTTTAATTTTTCTGAGCAGAAGCATAATGTTCCTTAGGCTTGATCTTGCAAAACACTGGTTGCTTTGGCCCTGATCCATGATCAGAAATCATGCATGGTGACTTGTAGCATGTCTGTGGGACATTATGCCTGTCTGCATATAAATTCTGGAAAATGTATGATGTGTTGCTAACATGAAGCAGTCTGTTTTAGTACTGGTGCTGGGTCAAAACAGCAGGAGCTGTGTCCAACCAAAAAAGGACCATGCTCATAAACAACACTGTGCTTGTGGAAGAAGGAATGCCAAAGTCTTTCTTTCAAGAAAGAGGAAAGATGGAGTTTGCCACTGTTGATGCTAATGAACTTACACAACCTCGTTCATCTGAAATTAATGTTCTTCTGTGACTTTGCAAATGATTTGTACTAGCACAGAAAGGAAAAGAGGTGCCATTGTGAAGGGATGGGGAGTTGTATTTGTACATTTTTCTCTCCTCATTTTCTGTGGGAAACACTTCTCCTGATAATGGACCCATGTTTAATAGAAAGAAGTATCACCCTTTTGCAGTCCAAGTGCTCATAGGACCTCTTTGATTTGGCTTTTCTGGATTCTCTTGTGAGACAGGAGAGAAGAAAGCAGAGAGGAGATTAGAAAGGGAAGGAGCTCATTAGTAGACAGAGTGTTCTTGCTCTCTCCTTTCTTGTAAAGCCTGATGAATGCCACAAATAGGAGAAGAAAATGATAAATAAGCTCAGGCAGAGCTGTTAATACCTTGGAGTTGGTTAGGATCCTGCCATCCCGCAGCTGAGTTGTGGCACTGTGGAGCACGAACCTGCAAATGAAGACTCCCCCTCTATGCTGTGCTGGTTCAGCTGAGTTGAATGTGTCAGCAGGCAGCGCAGTTTAATATTTATAACATGTTTTGTCCAGCAATATATTCAGCCTGTTTTTAAGATGCGTGGCTCTGCACGGAGGGACACACATTTCTGAGCCCAATGGAAAGCTCCTGGTCTGTGAAGGAAGCTGGGAGAGCTTTATAGCTGGTGTTCATCCTTGGTGGAAAAGGTTTCCAGCCTTGCCTTGTTTTCCAGCAGCTGGGAGGACAACCAGAACTATGGGTGGGATATGACATGATTCAAGGGTGGAGAGAGAACGTGGCATTGGGTTATGGATACTGGATGCCTAGGAATGGCATGGGCTCTGCCAGGATGGGATCAGGTGTAATTGAATCAGATGTCTTCATCTATGTTTGCTCCGGTTTACATTACCTTGGAAAATGCTTCTGCTGTTGCTCTAGGAAGAAATTCTCCTGGAAGCAGTTCCCAACCATGGGTCAATTTGTTTACATGAAGAAGGATTCAGACAATGAGAAAACATCATTATGAGCACAAATAATCATCAAATCAAGTGTTTAAAGCAGCAGATCATTTTCCGGCAAGCAAACCAGTTAAAATTCAGGTTCTAACAAGAGACCAGAAGGAAAATCTCTAGCAAGAGGAGCTGAAACCTGTCTTGTTTGGATTATGTGATTAGAAGTTTTACTATTTTCAGTATCATTAATCTGAAAAAGTACACAAGGTTGGTAGAAATTAGTCAGCGTGGGAGGAAAATTTGGTGAGCATTTTAGGTGTTATTTCTGTGTTGGAAATCAGTTGTTAGCTGGAAAACACACCGGGAAGTTAAAGCAGTTGATGTTTCATCTCTGTTGCACGCAGAGCTGGGAGAAATCAGTGGCTTTTTGGAAGGGAATTTGCATGGGACATGACAGCAGTTCCTTTCACATGAATCCTAACTTCTCCACATACAGATATGTATTATTTAAAAGTGAAATTTTGGGGGTCTGAGAGTTGTTCATAATTAACTATGTGAAAAAGAAGTGGCTGGTAACAAGGAAGTTTTGTTTCATGTCTCCAAACTAGTCTCCCCTAGGTGAGATTTGCGCCTATGAAGGTCTTTACAAGTGCCCGTGCATTATTTGAAATGTAAATAAAATATTCCCAACTGCTCAGACAAAGAATGTGAGGGTGAGAGCAGTCTGTGAGGTGCCTAAATTCAGGGCTAAACCAGAAGATGTGGGCAGAGGTCTCCTGGTTTTCTGTCTCATGACCCATTCCACACAGAATGCAGGAAAGGGCAAGAGATTTGGAGGTTGCTTTCCAAAGGAGAAGTCACCCCATTTTCACCTTCATGTAACCTGCTTAGCAGCTGATGTGACTGAGCTGAAACCAGGCCCCCTCCAATTCTGGTGAAAACTGATGCAATGGGAATGGGTCTAACCCAAACCACAGTAATAGGTCAGGATGGGTTTTGAGATCAGAGATCCTGATTTATATTTATATTTCATTATTTCCCATCCCAACAAAAAAAAGTGAAACAACCTTAAAATGATTGTGCAATATCAAATTCTCTCCTCTCCTGCACAGGTCTCTAAGGACAAACCCCATGAGAGGCTCTGTTGAGTGAAGGCTAAAGAGCCAGGGGATTTAGGCTTTGTCTCGCAAATGGTATTTCAACGCATCCCCCTGAAGGAACTGCTGCCAGAGCTGCCAGCCAGTCAGTGATTTCCTCAGCAAACCTCAGAAACAGGTGAAACACCAGGCAGGGCTTGGAGCATCATTCAGCTGAACTTTTAAAAACAGCATTCCCTGTAATAGGATTAAGTGGCACCAACCAATAGGGGAGAAGGCTTGAAGAGATTTCGTGAGGCATGCGAGAGGAAGGATTAGTGGGAGATACAACAAAAACGGATGCCAGGAGAGTGCACTTAGTGCTAAGGGCAATTGGTGCCACGTGCGGTGCACGTGTGGGGTTAGTTAACCTCTGCACCTCTGCTCCAGGACAGCCCGGGCTCACCTTCTCCATCCACAAGAAAAGTCCCTGCACTGTGCCTAATGAGGTGTCCCACTGTCACTTGGACACCAGTTTGTACGTGTTGTTTGGACACACGCTAGTACCGACATGGTCCAGGGCTACTGGGGCTGGCGGCTGCTGGGAGCAGCTGTATGCCCCAAAAAGAGAGTATTTAAGGCCAGTTCTCCTTTGCAGTCTGGTAGGCATGGAGTGATTGTTGTTTCAACTATTCTTAGCTTTCTCACCTCAAAATGCTCTGACAGGTGTGACAGCAAATTCATGCAGCAAAAATAGTTATCTGAGTGGGGCCCCAGATTCATTCTTTTGCTTCCCTTTTGATTTCTGAAAAATTAATCTGCTAATGTATTTGTTACCCACATGACACTTTTAATAAACTGTGTGAAAATATATTTTTCCCAGACAGTGGAATAATCTGAAGACCTGTGAATTTACATTCTCTCGTGGCTATGTTTTAGCCATGGATATTGAACTTAAGTAAGAATGGTAAGTGTGCCCTACCTGCTGCATAGTCTGTGCTTTAATATCACAGTCTTTGTGAATTCACTGATTCAAGCTGGGTGAGATCTGAGCTGTTGATGGTCTACACCATCATACCTGAAAAGACTTTTTGGCATACAAACATGAGGCCACACCACGTAACTTCAGGCATTATTAAATACTGTTTGTTTCCTGTAGAAGATGGAGATTTGTGTTCCTGGAAACCACATAGGAAGAGTCAAGAGTCAAGAGTCTACCAAAATTAAGGGCTTCTTGGAGTTTCCTGGCTTTGCAATTTGAATATGGTTTCCAGTAAGCAGAAATCCTGCTATTTTAAACTTAAAGAACAGTTCAGCTGGCCATTCTTGCCACTAACCATCTCAGAACCATCTGATCCTTTCGAACGATTTCCCTTTGTTGATCTAAATGCATCCTCCCTGTGTTTGTCCCCCAGACTGGGACCTTATTGGTGACAAGATTGTCATGGTGATGGGTACCTCTTGGCATCAAAACAGTGAAGAAACACTTTGAAATGTCCTTGTTAATAGCAACAACAGCAACTATAGTATGCACCAAAATGCTTTACATTAGCAAATTTTATAAAAGCAAGTAGTAATAGGACAAGGGGGAATGGCTTTAAACTGACAGAGGGGAGATTTAGGTTAGCTATTAGGAAGAAGTGCTTCCCTGTAAGGGTGGTGAAGCACTGGCACAGGTTGCCTAGAGAAGTGTTACTGCATGCCCCATAAGCGAACAGCTCCAATTGATGCTTCTTGTTTTACCATGAGACTGAGTTTTATCCATAGAGGTAGCATATGGCACTGGAGTTATGGGTTGACCACTCTAGTGAAACTTTGCCAGATTGAGAGTATCCAATTGCTGCTGACATGTGGATGGTTGCACATGGCTGCTCTGAGATACTTATTGATCCTGTTAAGGCTGGCTATAGCATAATCTTCTTGGCAGCTCTTGGCCAGGGACATGAGATGTCAACACAACCCTTCAAACTCAAGGAGCTGCATCTACAAGTTGGCTGAATGTGGATGCAGCTGGCGAGCTCTTGTGGCATGCTGCAGGTTATTTTGGGAGGCAAAGCCATGGAAAAATGCTGAGAACTCTCGATTTGATCACTGCTGCTGTCCCCTGTTGGCCTTGCAGAATTTTGCTTTGCATCCACAGGTGCTGACCCATACTTCAAAAGCACAATGTTTTCTACTGTGTCTGTCTTGCTTAAAACCCCACAGAGGTGGCTTGCACTGCTCCAAACTAGGTACAGGCTCCTCATCCACATCTTAGAGGCTTGATAACTCTTATCCTACAGATGTATTTGTGTAGCCACTCAATATCAGACCTCTTCCACTACTACTCAAGAGGTGCAATGCAGGCCATGTGGTTAGGAGCCTTCCCTGAGATCAGTTTCATATACTAATACGTTATTCCCCCTCCCAAATAATCCTGAAGCAACCTGGAACCACACAATGATATAATTTAAGTGGACCTCTCAGTGGTAGAGGAGTTGACCTGGACGATGTAGCACAGCTGCTCCATGTCAGAGATGAGCTGCATCCTGGCTTTTTGACTGCCGTTTTCTGAGTTCATGCCTAAACCCAGGAGACAGCTGTCAGTCATGCCATGTCCACATTATCAGGGTCTCCAAAACCAGGTGGACACATACCAACTGCTTTTTTGGGATTGGCACTTGTCCTGCTGGGCTGAGCAAGACCCTGTTCTGTTACTGTAAGACCTACTGGTATAGAAGTTGGGTTTGAGTTTTCCATCTGCAGCCTGTAGGTACCATTCTTGATTCCCTGCCCTGAACCCCATGGCTGGGTTTTCTTTCTGTCTTTCTGACTCAAAGATCTCTTAAAGGTGCTTTTCATGTCATTGCAGCCTCTACAGATGGTTATACTTCAGACACGTCCCCAAATATCAATATAGCAAAAAAGAAGAAAGGAACTGAGAAGGAACACATCTCTTAATGATGTAAAAACCTTTTTAAAGGACTGCAGTTGGATATTTTTTAGTATAGAGTGACTCCTTTGGGACCTACCCTTGGTATAAACTTGTGCTGATATTCTCTAACATCTAAAATGAATCTGAAGTTGAGGTTATCCTTTTGAGCTCAATCTTATGAAACACTGAGTACCCTCCCACCTGGAACGAGCATGTTTCTTTATCCC
>JBCJKH010082067.1:17955-35399 GCA_039877255.1 Loriculus beryllinus
ACTGAGGATCTTACTGACCTGTTCTATAAGGCTGAACATTATGTTCCCATCTTCATAATGCTTCTGTTGTGAATGTCAGAGGTGGCTCTCATACTTGACTTTTCTCTCATGAGAAACACGGGCTACAAAGATCTTCCAGAACAGTCTCTTCTTATAAATAAATACATTTTCAACGAAGTTCCCTTGAACTGTGGCAAGTAAAGTACTTTCACCTGTTCACTGAAGCACGTATCATAATATCTGTACCAACATTAATGTATAACTTACATACAATACAAACCTCCCAACATAATCAAGGATTTTCTCAGAGCCTTCTGTAACAGTTAAATGAGCCCTGGTGCACTTCAGGTAGGAAGGCCTGATTGACCTAAATGTTAATGCTCATGCTTCTTCACAAAGACAATCTTTTGAGTTCAGTGCTGCTTGACTCCGCTCTTCCATTGCCCACAGGTTTGCGTGGGTATGGGACTTCTGTCTCCACCACCCAATGCCTCGGGCAGTTACAAATTGGACGTAAGACCTGAATGTTGTGTCTTTGGGCACCAGCATTCACCTCACATGAGGCTTTGTTAGAAATAGAAGATTTAATGGATATTGGAGCCCAATGGTAATCAGCAGCATTACCCTGGCATGGTTTGACCTGGGACAAGTAGCACTGAGCTAAGGGGCTGTGAGCAACCTGATCTACTTGATGTCCCTGCTCATGGCAGAGGTTTGGAGTTTAGAGGTCCCTTCCAGCCCAGTCGTTCTATGATTTGATGATTCTATGAAATAATCCCTACATCCAGATTAGCACAGGTTAGAGATTGTTTTTAGTGTTTTGCCTGGGTGCAACCACCCTCTTTAGGGTACAAGGGGGTTGGCAGTGCAGATGTGGCCACATCACTCGAGCCATCCTGGGGCCAGAGGACAGACCCAAATGCTGTTTTTCCAGGACAGATACAACCCTAAAGTTACCATTCCATTTGCTGGTATCCAGCCTGTTATTAAAGTAGCTATCTTCCTCTGCTAGTGTGCATTTGTTTTGTCATAGGCTTCATCTGTATTTTCTAAAGCTGTGCTCTTAGAAAGTTGTAATTGGAATACTGAAATTTAATTTAGCAGTTGCCTGGTTGTCGGGCAGTTTTTCTGCCCATTGTTGGCCAGACATAATCATATTCCGTCAGAGGCAGAATAAGCCAGTATATCCTGAATTACTAAGTGCAGCACAAGTTTATTGGCTGCTGGGTATCCTTAGGGTTGGGTTTGTTTTGGTTTTGTTTGTTCTTTCTTCCCATGACACGTGTACATATTTGTTTGTGTGACTCTAAGGTCTATTGGCCTTAGTGTCTAAGGTCTATTGGCCTTAGTGTGTTGAGTTGTGATGATACGTGGGAAAATAAAGAGAAATGGTGAAGAAAATACCCCAAAATTGAAAGGCCAAGCAGTAGTTAAGATAAAATAACAACCTCAGCCTTATGGTTGTCATATTGCTAATAATATATATTCTGCCAAGACTAGGAGAGGGAAAAAGGAGAATGTTTGAGGGGGTGGATAGGAGCTGATGTTAGAAATGACTCTGCAGCAGAAACAAAGTTATTTAGTGTCTGTCTATGGTGGTGATCTTCACTTTGCTTGTACTTCTGAGATAAAATCACCTCCAGTCAATGTGGCAGCCCTGGTCAAAGGAGTCATGATCACCTCCTCTGTTTATGCTGGCTCTTCCATAGCCAGACTGCCTGCCTGGGAGGATCAGCTCAGGGCATTGGTGGATGCACATCTATCTGTACCCATTTCTATTGAAATACCCATAGAAAACGCAAGAAGCCGTATAGTAAAGTTACCTGGGCTAAAGTGTGTTTTTCAAGCCTACATTCAAATTTGAAGCACAGGGAAAACTCATGTATTTGGGCTTCTCCTGCTTTATTATGTAGCTGTGAGTCAAAATAGAACAGCCCCCACCCTCCCCCCCAAAAAACCAAACAAAATAGAGCCACCACAGAACCAGATATGTTCAATGTAAATGCCTTTAAGAAAAAGTAATCTAAAATTAAAAGTGAATTCATGATGATCCCTATTACAGCTTAAATTTATTAATAACCATTGAAATCACAAAGTACCAACAGCATCATTTAAGCAGTGACTATCTGTGAGCTGCTGCTAGGGAGCCCAACCTAGGCTTGGGGAAAGGGTTGATTCAGGTTTTGACAAAAAATACTATTCTTTGGGTGCAAATAGCATATTTTCTCTGGTCACTGATGCCAGTATTATAGCACCATGTAAACATGTTCCCAGCTGGAGGGCTGCTATGAATTTTGGGGAAGATGCCCAGATCCTTTGGAGAAACTCAGCTGCAGTCCCCTGGCAGCTACCTGCTCCTGCCAGTGGGTCCTCAGTTGACATTATCTCCTGGCTTCACCTCTGATTGCTTCTCTGTCCTCTTTTGCTCCCTGTTGGAAGCCCTTTCCCTCTGGCAGATTGATGATGTTATAGGGGGCGTCCCCAGTGGCTGTGTTGCCATCTGCCCCCCTCCCACTGGCACAACCCAGATGCACCACCACTTCAGGGTGGGTTTCCTGAGTGCTTCCGGGGGTCAGGTTTTCCCTCTAATAACTGCTGTGTGGAGCAAACTTCTCTCTTGGTGGGATGCAAGCACCTGAAAACTGTGCCCGACCACAGGACAAAGCGTCCTGCCTAGTTAAGACACAGCGGATACAGGGAGGCTTCCCCTTTTCTGTAGGGTCTGCTCCAACCTGCTATAAAAATAACTTATTCCAAGATGATCTAGTCCCAGGAGGGAGCAGAAGACCAAATCCTGGTTCCTCTTCTGGCCTCATCTTTTATCCATCCCTCTGGCTTTTCTATCCCCTGGCTGCTGCTAATCAGCATTCCTCGCAAAGAGCAGCTGCTAATTTGCCGGCAGTAGTGAGTGCATGCAGAGTGTGGGGAGGTGGTTGGGGTGACAAAATGACATCCTCCCGGCAGCTCCTGCCCAGGCTCCTGCCTCCAGCATCATCAAAACACCCCTTTTCCCAAGCTCAAAACCTCTGTGGCAAAATCGGTTTCAAGCTGGTGTCCCGAATCCCGCAGATGAAAGAAAGGCTGTTTCATAGCACTTGCATTTTAGGTAGAAAAAAAATGCATTTGTGTATGTGTATATGTGTTTGTGTGTGCGTGCACGTGTGTATATATAAATACATATATATATTTTCCCCTCTGGAACAACTTGCTTCCCTTTGGGAATAAAGGGGATCTTTAAAAATGCAAAAATTCCTTCCAGACAGTTTGTCATGTCTTACTAGAAACAGCCGACCCTATTAGCAATTTAAATGATGTCTCCTATTAGCATAATTTTTAATGAAGCAAAGCACGTGTTTCACATTTGTGTTTCTGATGCAGTGGGGAGGAGGCACTTGGACACTCAATGAACGTAGTAGGAATTGGCTTTGAGAAGACCAGGAGTAATGATGCAACCCTTTGACAGTGACTCAAGCTGGTGCATGAAATTAGTGTTGGGTGTGCGTGCGTGCGTGTGTTAATGGTCCCCTGCAAAGGCAGCTGATGATGTCCACGTGGCCATTGTAATGGACTGGTCTATAGGCAACACCTCCTGTTTCAGTGTGACACCATGTAGATGCTTATATCAGAATCAACACTGCACACACTTGACATCCACACATAATTTCTGAGTCCTGGCTGGGACCTGATTTCAGATAGTCCTCTGCAAGTGGGTTTTTGCATTACAACAAATTTCTCCAAACTTTATCTATAATTTGGTGGAAACCCTTCACTGACAAAAAAGGCCATGGGCATAACCCCCCATCGCTGTTGGTCAGTCTGCCAGATTTTTAGATGCAGGTGGAGTGAATGGAGAGGCATATGGGGGTTGTGCATGTGTGGTTTTGCTCCTCAAGCAGCAGGTGTGAGATGCAGTGTGGGCATCCTGAAGGTCTGTGAATTATTTCTGCTGGTGAATAGACAAGCAAAGTCATCTCTATTGTGTGGCCAGCTTCACCAGTGAAAACACAAACAGGGTCCACTGGAATATTTTTGGGATTCAGAACAAATTGCAAATTGCCCATTGTCGGATGTGAGCATAAAAACTCTGGTTTTCATTTATATCTTTTTTTTTTTGTTTTCTCCCAGAATCTGGGAATAGCAGGATTTTTCTTTCCTGCTGTTATTCATAACGTCTTTGGTAGATTTTAAACATGATCCAGAAACTTTCTCAGGCCACTGCCCTACAAGCCAGGCTGTGATTGCCGTCTCAAGTCCTCCCTACCCACTTGGGAGTCCAAAAGGGACCAGCAAACCGAGAATCACCGACGCAATAAATGCTAAATAAAATCACTTGCCACCCCAGATCTGTTATTATTATTTCAAATTCTTATTTGCTTTACAGTACCCTCGTGGCAATGTGCAGGGAGGGAATGCTAACGGGTTTTCAACTCCATCAAACATCAGATAAAGCAGAGCTCTTTTGTGGTTTTTGCTAAAAACTGACATGATTTCTCTAAGATGAAATAGTAGCTGAAATGTGCCCATATTCGCTCTGTTTTCCCCCCTGGTTTTCCCCCCTCTCCCTGCCTGCAGCACTGATCCATTGCACTACACCAGGGCCTCGCACACGAGCCATTTGCGACGTTAGAAGGGAAATTGTGTGTGGGTGTGAAGTCTTGTGTGCACACATGTTCCACATTTTGTTTGCTTAAAAGCCCGTGTAAAGCTTTTTTGTTGTTTTTCTTAATGGGAAAATCCTCCTGGGAGCTGAAGTTACACAGGCAATAACACACAACATGAACCAGTAACCGATCCCCAATGGGGAGGACAGAAACACCGTTGTGCTGGGCCACCCTTTGGGAAAGCAGGAGGTCACTCGGACCAACCTCTTTCCCCGCGCCAGCCTCCCCGTCTCGTGCACGAATGCTCTGCCATGATACGGAAACATCCTCATTAGGATAATAGGCAGATTTCCAGGATCCACTTCTGATTCCCTTGTCCTGGAACGGTCCCAAATATCACAGATGTTTTGACGGCTCTCCCAGAGGGCGGCAGCAGCTCATCCTCCACTTGCGGCACATTGAGCCCTGGCATGTTCTGAGCAGCGGGCTGCTGATGCCCTGTTCTGTGCTGGGGATGGCAGCCACTCCAGTGCTCCCAGTGAAACCAATGCCTTCACCCCAGCAGAATGAGGTCTTTTTAGGACATCCTGCAAGCAAGTGCTGCTTTTTGAGAAGTACCTTGCTTTTAAGAAAGATGCAGAGGAGATAACGACAGATGCAGACCCATGCTTTCTTTGCACAGGCCAGAAAATTACGAATAGGAAACAAAGCACTGAACTGCAGTAAGGACAGTTTGAGCATTAGGGCAAAAAGCAGGGAATAAACCTTCAGCATCAAGGTGATCTTCAGCATCAGGGTGACCGTCCTCAGTCTACCTCAGTGCAAGCAAACACTACCCTGATTTTCATGCTGGGTACCATCCTGACAGCTAGAGGATGGGACGGTGGGTTGAGAGAGGTGAAACCGTATCTGGATTTGTTTGGTAACCTCAGGAAATTATTTCCCTTCCACCTTCCCTCCTACCCTCCTCACCTGCCTCAGAAGAGGCTGTGAAGCTTACTTCACTCAGGATAGCAAAGTGCTTGGGAAAGTTCAAGTGAAAGACAGCATGGAGCTGTTATTGTTGCTGATGTTTTATTTTCCTCTGCCAGTCAATTAAGGGGAAAACCTGACAATCAAAATTGTTTATCATACTATATAATAGCCTCTTGTAGGGTATGTCTTCCTTGGAAGGAAACAGAGCTGCCTGTTTATGAGAAGACTGGAAATATCAGATAATAAGAGAGAAGTGTCTCTGCACGTTGCCGACCTGGCCCATCTCCCACCTGCTGTCCTCATTTATATCTGCTCGAAGAGATTGTGAAGTGGGCTCAAAGTGCTGTTCTGGCAGGGTAGCATTGCTGGCTGGCACAGGACCGAAGTCAGTGCAGCGAGTCAGACCCCAAATCAGAAACCATGGAGCTCGTCTGTGCTTGTGAGTGACCTGAGGTGGGAGTAGGTGGGCTCTGAAGGGCTTTAACTCCCAGCCTGGAAACCTGGTTAGGGAGAAAGGCAGCTTGCACCGCTGCATGATATGAGACTTGCACAGGTGGCATGGGTGCAGATATTGTTCATCCTTTTGTTTTCCATCCATTGGAAACAAGCTAAAAAAATCTGGGGCTGCTCAGCTTTGCTGCACTCAGTTGATGTGTCCTGCTCAATGAGATGCCTGTGGATTTTGTGGCATGGCAACAAATTCAAAGCTCAGGATTCAAATAACAGATAACTGTTATTTGAATAACTGGCAGATAACTAGCAGAATAGCCATCCTTAGTGCTGCCTGCCTCCTACCCTTGCTGTGTCTTTATTCAAAGCCCTTCACAAGTATTAACCAAATAAAGTGCATTGAAGATCCCTGTGAATTAAGTTAGGGAGATCAGGATTGCATCCCTACTGCTGTTCAGAAAGATCCCAGGCCACTGCTGTTTTTCTCTACAGGATCACCCATCCCTGAGGCAGTCATTGGAGTAACCCCGCTGGGATTCCTGGGGAGGTATCATACTTGGTCTTCAGGTTGTCCTCTGAGCTATGCTCTTGTAGCTCCTGGACCTCAAGCTAGTCCTCCATTTATCGAGTGAGCAAGTGACTGAGAAAGTGCTGTATAATAAATCATGGACACAGACATAAAGATTCATTGCTACTGTGGGGATAAAATATAGCTCTTTCCCTACCTGTCCCACATAGCTTTTTCCTTTGAAAAAATCCCATAGTTATTCATGGGGAGATATCCACGAATAGCCACAAGAGAGGACCTACATGTTCATGATGAAGAACATCAAGATGCTTCCTCAGGTCATCAAGCTGAATGAAAGTATCATATTGAAATTCCAGGAGAGACCTTAGTTATTCAAGTTAGAGCTTGGCCAGAGCATTGGGGTTAATTCCGTTAATCAAAATATGTGTGCTATCACCATAAATGATCACAAATAGTTCCAAGCCAGGCTCAATAACTCCTTTGGAGGATGTTGCTATCAGCAGCAGAGACTTACTCAGGACTATTCAAGTGCAGAAGGGGAAAGCCATCTGCAACTTTCAGCTTCAGCCAGAGGCTGCAGATGCCAACATTGTGCAGCCAGCACTTGTAAGGCTGTCTCACTCAATATAGCACAATGAAATGTCTGAACTACTTCTTCTTCCTCAGAAGGCTAGTTGTCCTGAAAGGATGTGTCTCTGGCCAACATAGTGGTCTCCATACTTACACACAGAGGCTAAGGAATTTGGAAAGTACATTATGCCCAAAAGGGATCTTTGAACTGAAAATCATCTTTGGTATTCATAGTGCTACCTAAGTAATGGTACTACTTAATGACTATGCTGGTACAAATAAATAACAGCAATTAGCTAACAGCTGACAGTGGGGAAGGATCCTTCCTTCATTGGAGGCTGAAGCAGTTGCCATTGAAACCAATGGTAAGAGTCTTCCTTTATCCCTCCAAGAGACCAACTCAAGTCATTCATGAGGATTTGATTTATATGTCCCATCACTGATGGAAAGGCTTGAAGTCCAGGGAGCTGAGAGGGAAAATGTGGAGTTGTGTCTCCTGTGTGAGTGATCCCCATGAGAATGTGGGTTCAGCCTTCATTAATAAACAGGTCTGCAGCAGACACAAATCTGCTTTGTGTCATCTTTGAGTCCTACAAACACTGCACAAGGTTGCTGCTTGTGCAAGGTGAGATGGCATGGTCCCACATATCCCAGTAAGCCACTGGGAGCACTCAGCATGGTCAACATCCTCTTCTGCCACAAACTCCCAAAAGACAAGGATGATGTGCTTGGAAATGGCAGAGAAGTGGCAGTGGTGGTGGCTTTCACACCATCCAGATCTGAGTTTAGCTCAGGAACACAACATTCCTGAAGACCTCAACATCAGACAGGGATATTCCACACCTCCTGCACCTCTTGGTCCTTCTGTATCCAGGCTTCTGCTGACTCTCCCACAAAGGCTGGCACAGAGCAGTGCCCTGACTTTACTTTTATAGAAGCTGAGTGGTTTATTATCCCTGTTAGACTTCCTGTCTTCTCCCTTCACTTGGACAAAGCCTTGGGGAGATAAGTGTTTTGAGAGCTGGAGTGAATTTAAATTTATTTTATTGTCCTCATTTTATCTTCTGGGTGGAGGTCAAGAGGAAATATTCCATTTTATTTTGGATTTTAATTTAGGAATATCTGAGTTATCTGATTGAAACTGATAATGCTAAATATTTCAGGGAAAGGTACGTCTAATGTTCAATATTTCAGGGAAAGGTGAGGATGAATTTCCCTGCTTGTTAGTAAAGTTTTTGTGAGCCTCTTAATCAGACTTGGTCTTACAGCTGAATGATTCCTTAGGTGGGGGCTTTAACTAGCACTAGCAGTGCAAGAATTTATTTGTCCTACTGTTAAGATCCCCTGGTTGCTCTACACTTTCTCCCAGCAGTTGCTTGCTCCTGCTGTACCATGCTGTCATCTGAAACACAAAGTGAGAGTAATTGGCCTTTTAATAACATTACAATGTCCAGTCTGATCGAGTGCCAGGACTGATTTGGGCTTTATTATCATGCAATCTTCCAGAAAATTAATTGCTATCTCTGCTGGTGATAACCCAGACTCTTAAAGATGAGTATCTCCTCCTGGTTTAAATGGTAAACTTGCTGGAAGAAGGGTTGCCTTTTGCTTTTCTTGCTTAAACAAGATTTAACTTGCACTAAGGAAGAATAGTGCTAATGAAAGTTAAACTTCTGTGGGTGAACCTGGGTTTGTTTCCTTCCTTCCTCCCTTCCTCCCTCCCTACCTCCTTCCCTTCCTTTCTGCCTTTCTGACTTCCTTCCTTCCACCACTTTTTGGCCAACACTAATACTGTGAGGTTTCAGAGGAGTTCCCACCCAGCAGGTAGTTCTTGTATGTAGGTTTTGCACTGGGCAGTTTGTTAAATGCATATGAAATGCCTTTTCAAATGTGCTACAGAGTAAGTGGGTTTTTTCCTGCTCATTTGTTGCTTAGGCTAATGTTGTGAAACAGCAGAATAGGCCATTTGCAATTGTAATGTTGAGCAGTCAAGCACAAGCATGTTAGCATCTAGTGCTGCCCTCAGATTGGCAGCTGGAACTTTAGGTATAGCCCTTAAAGCTTATTAAATTGATCGGTCTTTGGAGTTTTAAATCTTTCCTACAGTGTCATATTTATGGGCACTCATGCCTCCCAGTTGCTCTGCTGAGATTAATTGGCATGTCTTTGTGGGATCTTAAACTTTGAAGTAAGCTATATGAGATAGTGCCACCTTCACAAAGTGTTCTGAAAGGACCTTTGTGGTAAATAAACAAACTGATTTTGTTACACATTTATACTGTTGACCTCTCTTGTACAGCCACCAAAAGAGGTTCAGGACATTTCCATTGACTATGCATCCGGAAATTTAAACCTCCAAGCCAAAGCTCCAAAGTCAAAGCCAAGTTGATGGGAATCAAAATTTCATTGAGAAATCCTGCCTGAACAAAATGAGAGAAGAAAGATGGTGAAGAAGTGATTTCTTCTCAGATAAGTGCCCACAACACCAGACTGCCAGAAGAAAGGTGCTGTGCTAATAACCCGTTTTCTGCAAGGCTTTCCTAACTTTAAACAAATCCCAGTTGAAGATCCACCCAAACCCCACAGCTTTGTGGAATATGGTGTGTTGGTGTCTCTCCTCAGATGAAGCAGGTATGCACTGGCTTACAACTAGCAAGGAACCTTCGTGATGGTGGTGCTCCAGAACACTTATTGTCCCATTTCTTGCTATAAGAAGACCACAGGTCTTAAAGTTTGACATTTATTTTTCTTGCTGATGCAATATAATAATGTCCTTAAAAGGACCTCCTGGTATTCTCTGGACTTTCAACTCTTATGTTTTGGGGGTTCATTAACCTTCTTAAGAACCACAGTTACATACTGTCTCCTTCCTCAGCAAAGGGAAGTTATTTCTCTTTGTTTTTCTTGTTCTACTCTGCTGTGGCCTAGGAAAAGGAAATTCGTTGGGCTCTTACAAGGTTTACAAGGGGTTGCCCTGGCACTGTGGTTTCCATAACTGATGGGAGGATTCAGAAGCCCCATCTGAAGCTCCTATGCTGTTCATGGAGGGGACAGTAGTTGGATTTATTGTCCTGTGCAAACTGCTTGGCAAAAGCACTGCTTCTCCCCCACAAGGATGGTGGGAGGCACATCATCTTCCTCTCTGCATGTGAAGACATGAAATTAATGTGACCATATGAAAGCAGGCTGCAGATCTTGACTGTCTAACACTCCTCAGTTTCCCAAACCATGCTCCTAACACAACACAACCATAGGCTGCTCCAGACCCAAAGCTTGTGGCAAAAAGACAATTTTGTTCCTCTGCGTCAGCCAAGGTACCCTGAGGTGTGAAAGGTAAAGGTCTCTAGTAGTTTATAACTGCTAATGCTCTGGCCCTGAAATCATCATGGAAGACATTTTATTTTCTGTTTATTCATCCTGACTTGAAGTGAATCAACTTCTGAGCTCACACCATGTGACAGTGGCAGTGGCGCATGTGTTTTCTGTGCCAGGAGAGAGTATCCAGGCAACTAGACCAGATATCAAAATCTTGTCAGATTTTTTCCACCCTGTATTTTTTCTGTCTTGCGGCCCTTATTACCACTGAATTTAGGACCCGTTGATCTCTAATGAATTCAATTTCACAGCTGCCTTTGGCAGACAGAGCAATGTTTCCATTCTGCAGACAGAGATCAGAGACATGGAGAGCCATGTAGGAAACCTGGCAGAAGTAGAGATTGAAGTGGGATGTCCCAGGTGGTCAGCTAGTAACAGAGATCCTTGTTTAAAGGTGGGAACAGTTCTGAGTGGGAGGGGTTGAAGCTACAAAAGGAAAAGTTAACAACAAGGTGTTGTGTTACTGGACTGTGGGAGAATTAGTGCTGGAAGGGGCCTTAGGACACCTCTGGTCCAACCTCCTCCTCAAAGCAGGGTCAGCCCTAGGTTTAGACCAGAATGTTCATCTAGTCAAGCCCGGGAAAACCTGCTAGGATGGACACTGCATTTCTGTAACCCTCTCCACTGTTGGTGCCCTTTGCCCACAGTCTGAAGCATTTCTGCATCCTTCTGCCAAGTACCAGCCCAGTAAGTATAACTTGGAAGAGTGGCCAAATTCATTAGATGGAGGCTAATGATTTTACTGATGAAATCAAGAAGTTCTAGTCCTGGTAACAAAATATGGAACCTTGTGTATGATTTAGAAGTAGGATCTACTCTACCTGACACAGGCACGCAATCTGCATCTAAAACGTGCTCTTGTTATGAAACACCCATATACTTGTTATCTGCCCAGGGCAGAGAGGCAAGTACTCTGAAAACCTCCATAAGAAGATTCATAGACCATCCATAGCTTCTCTGGGCACCCATCCCTGGGCAGGAAAACCTGATCAATTTACCTGTCACTGTAATTCCTCCCCTCTGAGTGAGAAGAAAAAGCCGAATGCTGTGGCATTAACTTTTCATGCTTATCCTTTTTGTTCCTGCTTTTTGTTCAGCACTCCATTGTCAAGAACAGAAATTGAGGAAGACAGGCATCATTCCTTGTATGACCAAACAGCCAGAATAAAAATGGAATACCTGACTTCTTTTTCCCTAGTTGTTAGGAATGTGGAAATCAGCCACGGACATTGTCATGATGGAATGGTGGCTGGATACTAAGCTAAATTAGACTTTACATAAGTGTGGAATTTTGCGACATGAGAATTATTTGTTATGTTGCAAAGATTCATCTCCCTCTCTGGTCATATTAGTGAAAGAATGCATTTTCTTCTATTTTCAGTTAGAAAAATGTTGTTGATGACCCAACAACCTCGAAATTATTCCCCGGGGTGGGGCAGTAATCAGGAAAATCATGTGCATTTTTAATTCCTTGTCATTTTAGTTTAATGTCCTCAGGTTTTATTTCTCTCACAATTCTTCTCAAATATGATTATTCCAAAGCCTATGTCCTAATTAAAAAGCACAGTGCCCTTAAAGAAGAGATGGTATGCATGAATGTCCTAAATAAAGAAAAATAAATAAATAAAGAGCCTGTTAAATTTTCTACATAATGTCCCTGAATGAGGAAGCATCCCCCTCTTCCTTTTTGACCTATGGATATCATTAATATGGACTGTTCCAGCACAATGAACTGGAAAGAATGGTAATATTTTTAATTTCCTCTCTTTGGCAGAAATAGATGCTTTACCACAGTAATGCCTGCATGGGTAATACACTGACTTCTGGCTGACATGAAACGGGACTTTATCTTGGATTTCGTGGGTATGTCAGAATAGGGTCTGATTACTTCAGGAAACAACATTCATGCCACAAATTCTAATAAACCTTCAGAGACAACTCACTGAGGCTCTTCCCAGGTGACCTGGAGCAAAACCAGCTCACAATTCCTGTAGGCAGCTTGGCCACCCTCGGTAATAAAGCCAGGCACTTGGCTGACAAATCCACAGGAGTCCCTGTTTGGTAGCATAAATATGATTTTGTATTAAGTTCTAGGTGTAATTCAGCTTTCATGTGCTGGTCCATGGGCCCAACTTCACCCAGATTTACCATTGTTATTCCCAAGAATAATTTACATAATAATTGAAAGTGATACTAGCTAGTTAGAAAGCAGTTCTTAGAACAGCTTTCACAGACTAGCGAATCTGCAATCAGGCACAAGCAAAGGTGAGGAGCAAAATGGACCCAAAAGTTTGCAGAGGAACTTTTTCATTCCCTTAGTGCAGCTCTCAGCCTTTCATTTTACTGCTTAAAATTATTTTGCTAATAATGTTACTAAAGAAACACAGGAACAATTAAATCAGTAATCATCTTCTCTTTTCTGTCTTCTGAACAGTTTGCTACTCTGTGGACTATGTGGTCCCATCTGATTCACGTGCTGTTTGTTGTGGGACTGGAAGGAGCTGCTCTAACCCTTATTTATGCACTTTGTCCTTTCAAAGTAGAGGAAAAAAGCCAGCTTGGATTTTAGTTTATATGCAGAAAGTCACACTGTAAGTACACTTTGCAATTTTCCAGGCCCCAATGGGCACAGTATGTTTGATCTTTCTTTGTTATATATTTTTTTTTTTTTGAAAAAAGAAGATTCATACAAGGAATTATTTAAGGTGAAAAACCACTTTTACTGCTCCACAAGGTTTTAGTGGAGGAGAAAAAAAAATGAAAGAGTAAATACTCTGGTTCCCTGCAAGTCAGGTTGGGAGACTTGGGGCAGGGTCCTCAAGGAGGAGTTGCCCATCAACATGTATAGGCTCCTGTGGTGCTCCTGTGCAAAGGCACTGATGTGCCAAGGACAGCAGTGCATGGGGTAAAACCCAGACCCTTAATCAAAGCCACCCCAAACAGGCAGGACAAATTGCAAACATGATTCAGGGCAGGAGCTTGGGCTGACAATGGCTTTGATGTGACATGTGCTTTCTGCTGCTGCAGGAGTAAGGACAAAGGGAAGGGCAGAAGAAAGCTGCATTTAGTGTTTTTTTTTGATACCAAAGGGAAAGTACAATGATGGGACAGCAGAAGAGCATGAACTTGTGAAAGGCTGTTCTGGAGCAAATGCAGATTGCTCCCCAGGAAGAGGATTAGAAGAAATAGGCTTTATTTGGGGGAGGAAGGTTTAGCCTAAATATTAGGAAAGCTGTTCTACCCTGCAAGTTGAAAAAGACCTTTTCCAAGAAGGTCTTGAAAAAAATAAGGCATCGGTATGGATGTGACCTCTTCAACAAGACTTCTTCATTTGGCTTGAATGGGGAACTTCATAGATCTAACCTGACCCACATCATGTTTCATACAAATCCTAGCTGTAGGCTATTGTTCTCCCATGTTTTGTGTTGGTGCATGGCCTAGGGAAGGTCTCTGAGAGCTCTTGCTGGGTTGAAGGAATGAGTTAAGTGTCTGCTGGGACTGCACTGAGCCTATTTCCTTCCACCTTGGTGCAAGTGGAGGCTGAGCGCTGGCCAGGAGACCCTTTGGAAGTGCATCCATCTCTCTGGCTCCCAGTCCTAGGAGCAGCACCGAGCATTTCTCTTTGCTGCCCATCTGAGGCACAAAGCTCGGGAGATCTAACATGAGCACACAGGAGGGGGCATGGCGGCGAGCATAAATGATCAAAGGGCAAAGCAGGCTGATGTGCATAAAGACGCTGTGATACAGCAGAAGAGATCCCCTCTAGCCCTCACTGATGCTAATGCATATATTTACCTCCTGATTGACTTCATAATTAATTGACTACGCGGGGTAGATCCTTCTCACACCTCCCTTGTTCTAAATAGGGCTGAAGAAGGCTGCAGAGTAACATGGGTGTAAAACTGAGCCATGCAAGGGATGAATACGGCCTTTTGTCTTTATTTTCTCTGAAAGTACATAAAAGCTATAAGAAGCCTGTAAGGATATAAACGAAGGCAAAAGTGTAATAATTTAAATCCCCAGACTGGGGTAGGAGAAAATCAGCATACAGCAGGGCTCTGGCAGTAGTTAAAATGAAGAGGGTTTTGTATTTTTGACTCTAAGGTGGATATATTGTAAAAAAATATGGTAGAAAGGTAGGGGAAATTAATACTTCCATCCCAAGCAGAACAAGGAGAAGAAACATTTGTTATGCAAATCTTTTCATTATTGCAAATCCCTAGTGCTGATAAGAGATAAGCGTTGTTCTAGCTTTATTTCAAGTAGCTCCTGCACAGACGTGGGTATGTGATTATATTGCTGCAAAAGAAAGAAACAAACACACACATTTCCTCTGTACATTTATTTCTGTTACTGGAACATGAATTCTGGAGCCTGCCTGAAAAGGCATTTGGTCCATTGAGGCTTGTTCATTTTACTGCTTTGTTTTCTGCTAAGGTGACATCTGCTCCTGAATGACCTTAGCATCTTTTCTCTCTGCAGCCTGGCCCGGGTGGCCATTCCCTTTATGCGCATACATTAATGTTCGGGTGAATCGCAGCTTCATGAGGTCTGTTCTTTATCCTTTTCATTTCCACTAATCCCGGAGCCTGCAGGGAACAAAGGGCTGGATCCTCATGGTGTAAACGGCCAGACTCCACTGTAGGGATTTACATCTGCTACGGCATGACACCGGTTATCTCCAAAACCCATTCCCCACTTCACCATCTCCACCATCAGATTCCTTGTCCTTGTTGATAATTTATTGCTTTCCCCCTCTCTGCTTTTTTTCTGTTTAGGAGGCAGCTGTAAGATTTGCTTGCAGCAGTGGGGGGACGGTGCAGCGGCAGCTCCCATCCTGGGTACCCCCTGCCCTGATCGGACACATTGCAACATGAGGGAAGTTGTTGTTGGGTCAAAGGACTGATGCACCCAAATGGCATGGGATGCTGCTTTCCTCCCCATCACTGTGTCGAGGTGCTCCATGTTTTAGTGGCCCTACTGCAGGATCTGTCCCTGACTGATGCTGCCTTCCATGGAAATCAGTGAGGTTTGCTCAGCCCAGCATTTAGCTGAGACACAGCTATCTGTCTGCCTAGCTATTAAATTACATTTCCATGTGACAACAGAGCTTCCAAAGTTTGCAATATAATTTTCAGTCTTCATATGCAGCTCTTTGTGCCATTTCCCCCTCCCCCATTGTTTTACCGTTCTCTCCCCATTCAGAGGCTCAGTGTTGAAACCAGAATATTACATTTGTCCGATCTTCCTTTGTCTGGCACCTTTGGTTTTTGCATTCCCACCAAATGAAAACAATTTTATAACTGACTTCTCTGACCTGGCACCAGAATGACATGCCTACAGTTTCTGCTACAGATTCTCCTTGCTGTCCATAGTAAGTTACTTAACCATTCCATTATATCATGTCAGTTCCCGGTGGGTTTTAGCTGCACAAGATGTCTTTCTGATGAAATTGGCACTGGCTTTTAAAAAATCCAAATCAATTATATCTCCTGGGCCCCGCTCGAGACTTTAAAAGAGGTTAGTTAGGCAGGATCTTTGTTTTGTATATGTGGCTGGAAAATGCACAGGCATTTTTTTCCCTCCACCTGCATGTTACCAACAGCTCACATTGTTTCTTCAATAAAATTGTTTATCGTTGGGAGAGTTGGGAGCTCACTCAGGAAAGAAATTTGGCTGATATATATGGCAAGACTCCAATGGCCTTAATAAAAGTAGTGTTGATCACTTGAACAACAGGATCAGCAATATGGCATGGATGCGATAGCCCTTTTTTCCAATCCTGGTTATAAAGTACTAGATAACACCGTTGTGTCAGAGGGCAACTCCCCTTAGAAGGGAAGAATTATGATCTGGATGTCAGATCTGGTTTCTTCTCCCATCTTATCCCTAGCAAGACTTTGTCCTGGAACTGATCCAATTCTTTTTCTATCCAAAGTGATACTGAAATCCAATATTACCTATCCTGGCAAGCTCTCTGGTAAGGCAAAAAATTAATTCCAATGAACTTTTTAAGCACCATTTTCACTAGTTTTCTGAATCTCCTCAACCAAGTCTTACTCAAACTATTTTCTAAATGAATACTAAAATGCTCATTTATGGAAAGGGAAAAAGAAAATCAACTCCTTCACTTCTTCGAGGTCATATCGTTATGCAAAAATCCACATGTGCACAACTTCCCACCTTTTTAAAAAATCAAACCTAAATTTGACTTGTTCTAAGTACCTAATGGGAGCTGCAATTTTTTGCTAATTATATAATTACTCCAGATTGTTATGTAGCACTGGCAATTAAACACTTGAAATACTTTTAGCTTGAAGAAAGTAATTACGTAATCCCAGTGAATCTGCTCGAGTGAAGCTGCCATTGGTTCCTGCTCCTCTTCCCCTATGACTTCATGTTCGCAGCCGCTCACACTGAGATACAAAGGTGAATTCCTGAGCTGCTGCTGAAACGGCAGAACTTGGCCAACCTTGGCACATCACTTTATAGCACCTGAAGGGCAAGACAGGTATGATATAAGGGGTTAACATGAAAGGAAGACCTTATTTATATGAACAGAGTGATATGGATGTGTGTGTGCATATATGTAATATTCTGGTTTTGGAAGCCATTTTCTTTATAGACACTAGCAAGGCTATGCCCAAGGGAGCATCTCAGCATCTCAGTCCCCAAAAGGACCTTCCCGTCACACTGTCCAATGTGGCCCCAGACCTGTGACTTCCCAGTGGATATTTTCATGGGAAATGTTTTCTCATGCCCAAAAAGGAGTGCATTGCATGGCCTGGCACCTCCCATACAACCTCAGTGATAGCTTAAGCATAGCCCAATTGCTATTCAGCACCTCCTTCTGTGTACCTGGAGCAGGGCCCCAGCGCGGGAAGAGAAGGAGGAGGAGAAGGAGGAAGCAGCAGCGCTCCTCTCAGCGGCAGCACGGCAGAGAG
>JBCJKH010082068.1:0-17949 GCA_039877255.1 Loriculus beryllinus
AAAGGAAAGGAAAGGAAAGGAAAGGAAAGGAAAGGAAAGGAAAGGAAAGGAAAGGAAAGGAAAGGAAAGAAGGAAAGAAGAGGAAAGAAGGAAAGAAGGAAAGAAGGAAAGAAGGAAAGAAGGAAAGAAGGAAAGAAAAAGAAAAGAAAAGAAAAGAAAAGAAAAGAAAAGAAAAGAAAAGAAAAGAAAAGAGAAGAAAAGAAGAAAAAGAAGCCATTTTCAAACCTTGAAAGAAATTGGCTCCCATATGTAAGTTTAAATTATCCATCACCCTGCAGGAGGAGTCAAGCAAAATCGAAGGCCATCTTGATGAATCATCAAGGTAAATTTGTCACATTTTTTACTGTGCTGCATACTTCCAGAGTTTCATAAAAAGAGCCACATAATTAGTTTAGCTTACCAGGGGAGAAAAAAACTTGAATGACAAGGTCAGGCTCTTGCCCTTTCAGTAAATTAGAGAAGATTGCCATAAATTGCATAATATAATGAAACACCAATTTGCATATTTGCTGCTATATTAAAAGGGATCAGTTTTAGCTCGCAAAGCAGAACAAATAAAAACATGCATTTTAATAACTCAAATTACTCCCAGGAAGTGACCCTCAGCAGAAAGCCTGATTATCACTACTTAATTAGAAAGCCTTGGAAATCTAAATCCTCCTTTAAATCCTATTCTGTGTACAGTGAAAGATGAAGCCGTGAGTTTTGTCTTAGATTCAATATTTACTCTTTACTAATATGTTTGCAGGGGAGACTTTCCAAAGCATGATGAAGACATGCAAAAAAAAATTAATATTCAAAAGGAGGAGTGCATCAAACCTGTGTTGGCTTGCAGGTGCAAAGCAATTAACAAGCTGGCATTTGCAGTGCTTTTAATTAATTAATTGAAAATGCAAAGCTGACTTTCATTTCTTTAAATGTTTGAACATTTTATCCATCAATAATGAACCGCTACTTACTCACTGCGGTGGCTACAACAGCTGGGAAATGAAAAACTTAGTCCTGTAGAAAAAGCGCATAGGAATTTCACATTCACATTTCTCCTTGTCACTGAGGAATGCACTACAATGTGAAACTCTGGATGATGTGGAGGCAAATCTTGTGTGTGTGCTATGAAAATTTAGCTAAATCTAGCTAAAAACTTAGCTATAAAAATAACCTGTGCTCTGCATTACAGTCCAAGCTAGAACAGGAATTAAAACCAAAAGTTACAGCATAACATGTAGTGGGGCTTAATTTTTAATTTAACTTAGAAAATTAAATGCTGTTTGCTTTGGGAAGTCAAGGGATTTTATTTTCCCTAAGAATAAAACATTCTTCCCTGATCTTTAAAGGTTAAAATTATATTCTAAGAAGAGATTGAGTCATTTCTAAGTGCTTGCAAACAATAAATGGTCAAGAGAAATGTGTTGTGATTAAATTTACAGGTTGGTATCACTTGAACGATAAATGTATTGTTTTCAGCAGGCAGATTTTGGTCAGTATGTATTTAAAAGACACTACCATTAATATACTTTAATTAAAGCATAAATGCTACATTGCTACTTCACTAGGCATTCACTCAGCTGGAACTAACTGTATTTGCTTAATCTACAATTTTAGATGTATTAGCAAAAATAAATGTTGGTGAATGTAAGAGCCTGATTACATATCTTGGGTAAATTGGTGATAATGAGTCAAGAGACTTTGTGTTCATTCACATATATTAGAATAAGAATCATTATGAAATTAAAGCTAAGATTAATCCTGCTAATGACACCATGGAGCATCTGGGAATAAGATAACCCAGATGTCAAATTCACTGTGATACTGTGCTGCTATTTGATAGAGTAACCCCTTGAAGTGTTCTTCTAAGGCAGCTAGCTGGTACCCCACAGTCCCAGCACTTGAAATGCAAATGAGTGACAAGATAGACTAATAATGAGAGCAGATTCTAGCAGTAAGGAAAATGAATTAATTAAAAAAAAACCCCTGAACCAGTGATAAGAACAAGCAGCAGGCAACCCAATGTCCTCAATTAGGGTGGATGACATCTGCAGTGTATTTCTCTCTAATAAAGCCCTCACTCTGTATTCCAAAGCACACGATTCTAACACTGTTAACATTTTAATGTCTTGGGCGTGCATGGTAACATTAATTACAAGATGATTTGGATGACTTCTGAATCTCTTTTATGTCTTCCACTGAGTAAAAATCTGAGTTGCAGCTTTGATATCATAAATAAAATGTAGAGACCTGCCAAGCATTAAAGCTCTCCTGAAGTAACTCAGATCTGCTAAGTTACATTAAACCTTTATAGCTAAGCAAAGAGCATTCTCTATGAATTTAAAGAGGGTCAGTGTCTATACATTTTAATGGCAAAGCTTTACAGATCTCCAGCATTTTTCTTTAGACTGCAGCTGTTGTTGTTTTTAATTACTAATGAACTTAATCTACTGTTTTGTTGAGCTCAATTTACCTTCTCCATAGCTTTTGTTCAGAAACTCACACCAGGATTAAGTGACTTGCTTCCTCATTTCCCCAACCCACGATCTTCTCTTTCTTGCTAACTGCTCTGCTCCTTGCCTGGAATGAGCAATTGTTAGCAAAACCACTCCCAAAACATGACCAAGAAGAACTGAAATTAATTCACTGTAGCCCAAGACTCAATGGGCAAACCAAGAGCAACACAGGATACCTGTGCACTGTTCGGACTCCTGATGAAATGCAGTGGCACCCCATCTTCACTGCAGTTATTAGGCATGCTAACAGCCCTGGATCATCCCTGCACCAACAGTATACACACTCCGTTGGGAGGGGGAGGGAGGAGGTATGGTGATGGGAAGTGAACAAGGGTCAGCTTTCGTGGAGGGAAAGCCCACAGCATCCCTGGTTTTGTTCTGCCCTGAAACTCTCCCTGGGAATGGCTGAGGCAAGATGCTCAACCTTCTTGCAGCTTCACTCATCTCATAGAACTCCACAACAGGTTACCATACACAGTTCAGTAAGAGCTTTGTGAGAAACATCACTGTAGGAAAGGCCCACTTACACTTGAAAATTAAAATTTCTTTGGGGCAAATAAGCAAATGTAAATGATTTGATCTTTTCTTGAGACACAAGTTGACCAGAGTCTTTGTGCCAAAGCTGTAAGACCACAATTGACTCACTTCCACGCATCACTTACAAGAACAAAGCAACCATAACATGTCAATCCCTAGTTAAGATAGTTAAGATCTGTGGTCATAAGATTTGTGACAAGAAGTTGTCCAAACCGTTTCCTCTGGTTATAAACCTCCTCCCTCAGAATCTCACATCTGTGGCTATTTCTGATGGCATTTCTGGGACACCACCACTAGCCCATCTTCTGCTTTTTTGGGTTCCACAGTACATATACTCTTCTCTGTCTCTCCCAGCTGTATATCTATAAACACACACCTTTTTCTTGGGATCCTCCCCACCCCCAAATGTATTGATACGGGACATTTACTGCTCCAATTAAATTTTGTACAACTCTGAGACAGGGTAATTGAAGAGGAATGTAGAGGGAAGCAGACTGGCCTTGGGATCCTTGCCTTCAACTACATTTTTAGGTGCATTTTAGAGGGTAATTTATACAAACTCTCATTTAATGCAGATGTTCTTTCCTTTTTCAGCTTTCACAGCCTCAAGAATTAATGAAGCACTGAGAAATTTCAGAGACTACCTTGATGTTAATAAATTTAAACCCTTCCTCTGAAGAGCAAGAGCAATTATTTCTACTCTTATTTTGTTGCAACAGATCTTGTCTTCCAGACGGAGCCAGTGGCACACTTGTGCTCATTCTTTATGACAGAAATTGAGGGGGAATTTACTATTCAGAATTTGAAAGGGTTTTGTTGATATAATCAAAAAAGGGTACCCCTTTAGATACTTTAGTCCATGATTTGCTCTGTCAGGAAAGTAATTCACATAGATAAAGTTGCATAAAAGACTCCTTTTCCCTGAACAAAGATATGACAGCGCTCATGTCTTCAGTCTTCAATTACCATCCACAGCTCTGGATTTTAATTTCATTTCATATAAGCTTTTCAGCTTATGCGGTTGTTCTCAGCTCAGCTCCCCCAGATCAGCTGTATGGCAAAAGGACTTGTAAAGCTGGAGTAATTCACTCATAGCCTCACTCATTTAGAGCACTGAAAAGTTTGCTCAAGTATCCCCAAAGCTAAGTTCAAACAAAGAGTTCAGCATGTCTACACCTAAATCTGTACAATCAACTTCAGCTATTGGAATGTATGTATAGCCAGAAGCATGGGCTATTTCAAATAAAGTCTTTTCTTATGGTAGGTTCATGTAGCTGTAAATCATCATCTGCTGTCCTTGACACACGTGCCATGTCTTTGTTGGTGGTCTTTGCTAAGAGACAGAGACTGATCTTATCCCAGCCTCCATCCTTTATCCTATTAATCAGTGTCTTAATTTCAAGTGACTTTTGAGCAGGAGTGACTACTGTCTGGGAGCCTTCTCATTTTCTGGACAAGCTGTCTCTTCCTAAGGCTGGCCTTGCACTAGCCTCTGCCTTGCTGCTTCCCTCTGCTCACCCCTGCAATTTCCTGGCAGTCAGCTGGAGATCCTAAGCTGTCTGACCTCCTTTGTTTTCCTTCCTTGGAGCTGGCTTGCTAGGGTGCCTTCACAGAGCACTGAATACCTGCAGTGGTTTCACCTTAACCTGCGGTAAACCAAAAACTTCAGTAGAGTTTTAAAACCCCGTAGCCTGTACCTGAAAATAAGACCAGATTCGTTTCTTTCCTTTTATCTATTATGACATAGCCCAATGCACCTCCTCACAAGAACTCAGAGTAAGTATATAACCACTGAAGGTTGCTTGGGTTTGGGTTTTGTTTTAATTTAATTTACAATAGAAGCTTCATTATAGGGAAAAAAAGAAAAAAACCAACACCCAAACAAAACCTGATTAAATATGCATAAAATGTGGCTTTTTGAATAGCTGCAAAAGCTGATAATATAACCACAAGGACAAACCACAGAGATCCAGAGGTGAAAAATCACTGAAGAGTTAATAAAAATACCCCCTTAAAAGGGTAACTAGGATCTACACACTACAGCTTTCAGCAGGTAAGGTTAGTAAAGTGCAAGCCAGCATTTCCCATTCCCAAGGACAACTACACAGGGAATTTCCGAGGCAAAAGTTTAAGTCACAGTTACACAGGTCTTGCCTTCCCCTGTGCTTGGGCAAAATTGCCATTAATATTAATGGCAGACAGGCACGCATGTAAAGGAGAGAAACCCCTAATTAGTGCCGTAGCACATGCAACATTCCTAACAGGGAAACCATTTTGTATGCCCTAATTGCTCGAAATTGGCAACAAGTTACCATATGCATCTGTATCAAAGGCTACAGAAGCTCATGAATTCTCCAGTGGTAGAAAAACGTGCCCATACTGCAGAGTCTGGGTGACAAAAGCAGTCGGTGTCTGTGCTATCCTTACAACCCCTGCTACCTAGCCAAGGGGTTCACTGACCACTGCTCCTGCTGCAGCCCTCATCTCTCAGAGGGGAAGCACAAGCACCCGTGTTTTACACCAAGGTAGAGAGATTTTTCAGCGTGTTTAAACAGATCTGACTGATCAGCCTCTGCTGATATGCAGATATTGCAAAACTGCACTAAAACCACACCGTAGCCTTACAAAACCTGCAGAATTGCACTGATGATGTTAGAAAGCAGGGTCTTCTCTCACAGATTTCTTCATACAAATGACAAGAAAGTCCAGTTTGGATGCAGAAAGACATTCAAGGTCCAAGTCATGCCTGCTACAATTTCTACAACACATTAACACTGCTGTAAAAGTATTGCAGAACTCTTCTCACTTTTAAGTCAAAGTTACTGGTTTTGTCCTAACTAGAACAATAGACCAATTTGATCTGCCAGAAAATGCAAGTGGAACTCATGAGCAGCAATAGCGATAGCAAGTTTTTACAGAGAAAAGCCTTAAATTCTCAGAACAGCTACTTTTTTAGATTTCTAAATCTTTAAATATACATTACTTAAGCATCTGTGTTTTCTGCTCTTAAAAACATCAGAGCAAGTAATTCCTCAAGTAACTCAGTTAACTTCTCACTGATGCAAGAGACCTTGGTTTTGCTACAGAGATTCAGAGACAGAGAAATCTCCTATTCACCCTTCTTTTAATGTTGAATCTGGAGGAAGGAAACACTGTGTGGAACACTTTCACCTAAATACTTCATTGGAAGCCAGCATAAATAGAAAACTGGCATCAACCCACTTCACAAGAACCATGACTGGCTTCACTTGGTATTTTCTTTACTAAACATGGAAGTTTCTTTCCAAAAAGCAAGTTTTTTCCTAGACTTTTTTTGTTTTAAGCAGCAGTCTTCCTTCTTCTAGAACCAACATCTGAAAGTGACCAAAGCAAAGTCTGAGAATGGAGAAGTTTACTCATATAGGAGCTCAAGCAGTAATAACACATCCACCAGTTACAATAAGACAAACCTGCCATGTTGTATTTGTAGATAGACTGTTTGGCCCCTAATACTCAATTTGGACGAGTTCAGTGTTTCCCTGGCTGGTTTACTGTCATGCCCATCTGTCAGAGTGGCATAGTGCCCATTCATAAGGTAGAATGCCAGTTTCAACCAGAGTATGGATACTAACCAAAGACCAGTTTAGGAGGAAAGCCTATTGGATGTAGCTAATGACACCTTATTTACAGAGAACTTCCCAGTGTCAAGCAGTGCCAAATTAAGAACACATGCTACATTACAAGGATCACATCTGTTAACAAATATTGGCACTTTGTCACTGGCATCTGCCTCTTTTGTTAATCCGCTTTGGTAGTGAAAGGGCTGCCTCAGAAGAAGAGGTGTTCAGTCCTCATCCTACCAGCATAATCACAGATTTACCCACCACAAACTCCCCAATAACAGGTCAAAGCCTGTCAACGTTACCTCTGTGTGCATCTCCTCCCAGGGGTTGGTGATGCCCTGTAAAAAGCTGTGAAATTACAGAACTATAATACCTATTCAAATGAGCTTTTTCATGTGTTTGAGGGTTTATTAAGCCAATTGTCATCCTGTCAGCAACAAGAGACCATAGTTGCAGAAAACACTGACAAGTAATAAAAAGGGGAGAAACGACTGTTGTATATCCTTGGTACAGCTGAGCTTGCAATCTAAGTAAAAGAGTGAATTAAACACCTCAGCCCAAAGGAAAAACCAAACCACAGAGTACCATACATGATGTTCCTTGGGACTCCTTTGCTCTTGTATGTCATGCTTTGCTTTTTGTTTATTAAAACCGATCAGTATGGATGACAACATGGGCCAGTACAGAAAAGCCTCTGTACTGAAGGCATGTGATTACACCAGTCTCCATTTTAAGATTATCTCCAGTTCCACCATAACAACAAACTGGAACATGCTCATCACTTCTAACTACCGCTGTAGTTCCTGCCAGAGTCTGGGCGCATAGTCCTGAGCAAGCAGTTTGCCATGAGTCATGTCATGGATAGTAAATCCAGCAGCTGCCAGTGCCTGGCAGTGGTCTCAGCAGTGCTCTTTGTGGCTGGGAAGGAGGGAGGTGGGCTGGCTCCCCATCCAAGCAGATGGGAACATGAGCACTAGGAGCTCCTCCTTTCTCGGAACTGCTGCCACATCTCCCATTTTGCTATTGGAAGGCAATGGGATCTGCACTCCTAGCAAGTGTCTCATTCACCCTTAGTCCAGAAGAAAGAGAGGAAGGCATATGGGATGTAATAAGAGGGTGAAACTGAGAGGATGATACAGCTTCCTGCCTTCTAGGGTACAGAGGCAACCAGTTACCAGGGATCACCACCATTCATGGAAAGGTATCATCATACATCAGGAGCAAGACACTTTTACTAACCTTCTTTCAGGTATCCCGCCTTGGTGAAGACACCAAGACTCTATTCTCCTTGCTTTGTTGATGAGATACAGTTGCCTGGCTGCCCACATTGCAGCACGGCACACCACTGTGGATAACTTACAGCAGGACAGGAAGCTCTTGGACTCAGTTGTCTGATAACATGCAGCGTACACTGGAGGTAGCTTAAAGGACTAGTTGAATATTCTCGAACAGGCACCAAGAACATCAACCCTGAAGAATGGGTTTTGCACTGGCTCGGAAAAGGAGAAATTCCATTTCCATTTTGGTGTCTTTTCAGGACACCAAAGTCTGTGAACAGGATGATGTTACTGTGAGGGAGGGCATAGTGCTCCTCAGGAAGTACTGAGGGTAAGATAAAACTTCAGTCTTCCTGCGATATTAAGAATAGCTCTGCCCCATACCCCATCAATAAGCACTGATCGCTATGTAAGTTCAACTTCACTCTTCAGAGTGAGCCAGATGAACCATTTAAAATGAAATGAAGGCACAGTGCTGTGTGCCTGTGCCTTTGGTGTACATGTGGACTACTATCTTCCTGCACCATCAAACAGACATTCATCTATGTTCTTACTGAGATTAAGATGTAAAGCAAATGGTTTCTTTCTATAAGCACTGAGTTGACTATGCTCTTCAGTGGCACTGCAGTGTTTCACTGGCCAACCAGCAACAATTTAACCAGTCAGGATATACAAATAGGGACTGAGAGTTTATTGAATGACCCCAAGAAGTTACAGTTACCAGGGCTTTTACAGTGGTTCCTTCCTCTTACTTTATAGCAGCACATCTTAAGCGAAAGCATCACTTCACTAGATAGAAACACGAAACACATATGATGATACAAACATCACTGTCCAGCTTGGCTGGTGAATTTATTTTGCTTAAATAGTCTTGAAGCACCAAGTGACATTTGTGATAATGTCATAGGGGGAAAAATCTTTAACTGTCTCCTGGATTTACCTGGCATGTGAAAGATGTAATTCTAAAGACAATGATATTCCTTTTATACATCTCCCATCATCCAAATTAATCCTGTTTGGCTAACTAAACAGGAATATCCTTAACCATAAAGCTGCAGTCAGTACTGGAGGCTAAGCTTAAAAGAGAAAACCAGAATTTCACCCACTTGGCAGCAACTACAAGAGGCACAGCACAAATAACTACAGCTCAGCTTCTGAGCTGGGGGTGTCCTGGGCATGTTTGATGCATGCTGAGTACCTGCGTCCTTAGGATACAGCTTTCACCTTGCCTGAGCAGCTAGCAATCCCAGCACAGATGTCATGCACAGAGTGCACCTAAGTCAATGCTGAGAAGTCTGTTAAATCACCAGAGCGCTTCCCAGCACACACAATGGTTCCAGTGCAAACCCTGGTCATACCTGATTCTTGCTCACCAGGGAAATGCATTGGAATCACTGTTAAAGTGCATCTGCAGCTGTGGAGCCCAGGTTATGCCACTTAATTTTAGACACATACGAATTAGACATCTCATCACTCAAATGCCTTCTCTAGAGGATGTGCAACTCCAGGAGGCATTTCAAGTCTTAGGTCAGTTAAACTGCCCTTTTTAACAATCTCTCCTTCCCCCACAACTAGAGAGAAAGCCAAGGGTGACACAGTCTCCTGAGATAGATCCTTAATGCTTGGTGGCAGGAGTCACTTTTCATTTGATGCACCTAGTTCAGAGAATCAGAAAGGTGTTTCTTGGCTAGTGCCTAATCAGGAAATACCTGCTTATCAAATCACACCTAAATATCACATCACACCTCTTCAAGGGTTCCTGTCTGCTCAGTCCAGGTACATTGTCTCCAGCCATCTGCATCCCTAGACCTGAGGAGGCTGTGTGGAGCTGCTAGCTGTTCAAGAGGGTAGAAAGCCCTGGCAAAGCCTTACAAACCAGCTACCATCAGGGAACCAACACCAACACAAGAGAAGGCTTTGCCTCTAGTACCGCAACAGGACTCCACAGGTGCCTGGCCATAAGGCCTACTGAGACTGCAGCAACTGAGCTGAATAAAGTAATGATGCTGCCAGAACGGCTGAAAAGCAGCAGTAACAGAAAAAATTAAAGGGAAGGGCTAATAGAAAAGTGAGCCTATTCATGTTTTATTCTTTTACATATAAAAACTTAAAATATTAATTTATGTACATTCAAAAGGCTAAGGATAGAAGATAGAGGCTGCAGGGTGCAGGGTGTGATGTCTACGAACCTGAAATAATATATCCATCTAAAACCGATTCATATTTATTAGTGGAATAAATCCTTATAATTCTTTCAGCAAGTCTCATCATAGATTCATAGGATGGTTTGGGTTGGAAAAGAATCATAGAATCATATAAGGGTTTGGGTTGGAAAGGACCCTAAGATCCCTACTTCCGACTGCCCTGCCACAGACAGGGACCCTAGACCAATGCTCTGTCAGGCCAAACAATGTTCCAAGTTCTAGCCCAACAATCAGAAGTGGAAACTGATGTCAGAGAACACTGCTGCAAGTGTTATTAAAGTGATGTGCGTGTATTTCCCTCATTTCCGAGGAAAAAGCCTGCTCCTAAACATTTTATCAAATGCTGCCCTCTAGTGAACAGACGGCTTGCAGAGGAACACAGAGGACAAGAGTTGTATGGTCTAAACGAGAAACTTCACTGAAACAACCGAAGCACCTCCCAGCCAAGACAAAGGAATCAAATGAGATGTCTGGATCATCAGTAGCAATTCTGACATTGTCATGTTATTGCCGGTGATGTTGTTTCTCCCTTCCTATTTTATAAGCATTCAGTGCATTTAGCCACTAGAATGTATTCTGTACCCTCCACATCTCCAGCATCTTTCCATATTGTAAACCTCCATCAGACGTTTATATTTTGTATGCTCTAATTTTACTGATATGCTTCACTATCAGACTTTCCATCATCATGAAGGTAGCCTGCTTGGAATTACATTACATTAGCCTGCAAGATGACAAGAGTTCGACAGCATCGTATAGATATCTATAAGGGAATAAAAGACCAGTGAAAAATGCCTACCACTATTCTTTCTCCTAACACAGAAGGGATATCTCCCATGCTTCACTTGCTTACATAAAACTTGAGCTTCTACTTCTCACCATTTGATGAAAGAACTGCTCTGACAGAGTCAGGAAAAAGCGTAGAAGTTCTCATAAACCCCAGGTATAATTAAAAAGCCAACACAAACTAAGCCTCTCCAGCTCCCATAATAGCATGCATTTAATAGATTCCAAACTGTTAATGTTTACACTAGCTCAATATTTTAACAGTATTGGTTTTGTTTCTCCATCAAGTAGCAATTTCACCCATGAAGGTAGAATTAGTTGCCTTCTAGTTTATGAGTAGCATTTAAGTAGAGGGGTTTGTTTTTCATGGGATAATTTCCTTGTAAGTGCACACTGGTAATACACAGTAACGCTCAGCTTTGCTCCTTTTGCATATTGCATATGCTAAACAAGTTCTTTCAGCAATAAAAGAATAACCCACCACTTTTCACTGCAGTCCAAAAGACTCTGTGTAACGGGGTCATAAGGAAACAGTTCTTCAAGTCTGTGTCCCCCCAGGTATCTTCTTGAGAAATACTTGTATTTGATTAAAGGTGTAGGAAGTAAACCACATAACATTAAAGATTTCTCTTAGTCACTGCTATCAAATAGATACTCTGCTCATTTTGGTGTGGAGGCAGTCATCTGAGTAAGTTTGAAGCCTCAATCTTTCAATCTACGTCAGTACCATACTGATTCAGAAGATGGGAGGTATCAGCATTGGAACTAGATGATCTTAAAGGTGTCTTCCAACCCAAACCATTCTATGATTCTATGATCAGCATTCTGTGCATGGGAAAGAGCCAGATCCTGACAGGTGCTGAGATTTCCTATTTTTGTAGTTCCACATTACCAAGAAGATGTCGAAGAATGGCAAGACTTCAGAAGAGCTGGCAAATCTAACAGCATCCAGTTCTGGGAGGTTGCCCTCATACAGATTTATCAAGCCTTGCTTTTAGAAGATGTTTGGCACGTACCTCTTCAAAGTCTCCTTTCAAGCTTCTCCAATGGAACACTACACAACAGAGATGCATGGTGCCAAGGCACATCTTTGAAACTGCTGGTCTGACTCCTTTGTTTTATCTTTATACCTACAGCTGAAAAAAACAGAAATGGTAAATAAAACCAAACCAAAACCAAACAAGAAACAAACTGGGAGAGAAGGAGAAGACAGTATTTGGTTCTGAAGATAATATGGTTCAGATTCATTCATGGAGAATATAAATCACTATCACTTAAATTCTCTTCAAGGTGCATCAAATTCAGGGCTTTATATCACACAAACAGCTGCTGATGGTGCTGTGCAGAAACGCTGCACTGACAGTGACTGCTCATTCATAACCTGCATGGGCCATCCAGTCCTTAGACCTCTGATGTGACTCCATTGAGGGAATTCTTCATGAGAGTAAGTAGGAACACAGCTACATGACTGGAATTGAAGCCAGCAGGACATAAAGAATTAAAAATAGACCAAAATACTATCCAAATACAGAAAACGTCCATAATCTATTTTATGTTTCTATAAGAGTGCAAAGCAAATGCAGGAATCATTTTCAGTTTTGACAGAAGATTATATTTGTTTTCCTTTCATCCTGCCTTCTGGGCAAAAAGACAGCTTTTAATAGCAGGATTTTAGGGATAAAGATGGCTGGCTGGATCATTACCTCTGCTTGGTAAAGACATAGTACTGGCAGAGAGAGCGAGGAAAACACTGGTCCATTGCTTCCCAAACACCCACCAAAAGGAATCCAGACTGCACTGTAGACTTAGACATAATTATGGCATATGAAGATTAATGAACTCCATAATTTGTTTAATGTGGAAAGTACTGGCATCCTGCACAACGAAACAAATCTGAATAAATAGGGCTTTGCTCTTCCTGAAAGAATCTCAATGCTACGGGATGGGATGCAAGCAGCCCTTGCCGCATCCTACCCACCCCAGCGGCTACGCACAACTTGAGCAACACAATATGCAAGGCAACTAATTCCTAGTGCCAGTTTTGTGATTTTGTTCCAAATTATATTGGTTTTAGGTAAATTCTGGCCTGTGATTCTCTATCGACATATGGGGGTCTTATGGAGACTGAATCAGTGGCAAAACAAGGGCTGTGCTGGAAATTATTCTGGCCTCTTTGTGAAGTAGCTCAGTCACATCTGCTTCCAGTGAGCTACAGCCCCTTGCCACTGTTACCTGTTACCCTTGCTGTGTGACTTACAC
The DNA here is from genome assembly GCA_039877255.1 of Loriculus beryllinus. Taxonomy (NCBI): domain Eukaryota; kingdom Metazoa; phylum Chordata; class Aves; order Psittaciformes; family Psittacidae; genus Loriculus; species Loriculus beryllinus. The sequence goes on from JBCJKH010082068.1 coordinate 13,167, forward strand.
CTAACTGCTGCCATTCCCCCTGCCCAGTTAGGCATGGATCTGCCACTGCCCATGAAACTCATTGCTGTTAGCTCCATAGCAGGGCTGTGGGTAGAACCACGCACCCAGCTCTGACACTCACCCTCCTCCAAGAGCATGGATAACTGGAGAAAAAGCGCTCCTCATTCCTCTGCTCTTTCCTGCACACTTGCTGTTTCCTATCTGACCAGTTAAAATCCTGTGCAAGGCTTCTGTGCTCGTAAGACTCCTGCTGTTTCATTCCATAGTGTCCACAGCAACTTCTCCGGACTTAGATTTTTCCATCCTGTATGGAACCAATTGGAAGTTACACCACTGCTCCCAGAAACACTAGTCAGAGTGCCCAGAGGAAATTCCTGTCCCACAACCAAGCATTCAGGTGCTTCGCATGTTTTGAAACAGCACATCACAACAGCACTGGATGCAGTTTAAGTGCCCTGTGTTAATGTCACACCAGCAGCCATAAAACAGATTCATTTGTCTGAACATTTCCTTAAGAAGAGTGTCAAATGGATTGTTTCTTCACCTGCACAAAGACAACTTCCATCCTGACAGCTCTGCAGCACAACCCAGATGAGGTTGAAAGACCTGATTTCCTCCAAGACCGGCTATGCACTTGAATTGCACATTCCAGACCTTCCAAGTTTCATATCTACGCAAGACTCCTTAACTCATCTGCTTATCCCTGGAGGTAAAACTTCCCAATCTACATAAGCCTGAGAAAAGAGAGGCCAAATGAGGGGTTAAATGCTATCTCCCAGATATCTGGGCCAGAGATCCAAAGTACATTAAAAATTACTTTTTGTATACTATTTCTATTATGCCATTACCCAGTCAATAAACTATCATCCCTTCTCATACACGGTAGATTTGCAGTAATGGCTCATGTAGGCAGACACCTTGCACAATTCATTGCTGACCTTATGCTTCCCCATCTGCTTGGCTGCTGCCTGTTGCCTACTGTTTACAGCGGAAATCCATGATGCACCTCACAACTGGCAGCATGCTGGCAGACATCCTACATACTTGGCATAGTTTAGAGCAGAGCCCTTCCCATCAGTGAGGGTCATATGCTTTTCTTCATCTTAATTTACACAAGAGATGGATCAGCTCTACTCAGACTTGGCTTTGGGTTGCACAGATGAAATGCATCTATACACATGTGTGTGTTTGTAACATACAGCTCTTTGAGTCATGTAAAAACCCTGCATCAAGTCTTTTTTTTGCTTACAAAAGGATACCTAAATAATAGTCATGCAAATACCTATTCTGAGATGGTAAAATCATTGCTGTGAAATAGCTGCCAAGCAGAGCACCCAATCCTGCTTCCCCTTGAAAAAGTGCCAAAACTCCACCTGATTTCAGTGGGAGAAACTGCCATCTAAAGAGCCACTGCCTGTCCAATATGTTGTCCTGTTAATATTTTGCAATTAAATCCCCCCACACACACACTATAGAAACAGCAACTAAATTTTATTAGAGACTTCTCTTGGCTTTGCTTATTAGTTTCCATTGTTTCCTGAGACCTGTGATGAAAATGGAAGTGTTCAAAGCCAATAACCCTATGTTGACTGTTGTCCCGTTTAAAGCAGAGAAAAATACAGATTTGTTTGAAATTTCCTTAAAACGTGCTCCCAGGTTAAGACCTTGTATGCCAAGTTTCAGCCCAGAGCGAATTTTTATGGCCGAGTTCTAAACCCTTGAAAATAGGAAACTAATACTGCAAGGATTTAAAATAATAGAAAATGTTTCACATAATATAAATCTATAAGCAGAGTATTATATTTAAGTCTTAATATCTACATAGTTGGATTATCTTCTATCTTGACAATCATACTAAGTAATCTTGCCTCCTTTCCCCTTCCCTTTGATTCAGTGTTTCATTCTTATGCATTAACAATGCTCTGGGCCATAAAATACTGTATTAATATTAGTTTGTCACAGTAGACTAAATTTAGAACAACTCATTAATATGGCAGAGTAAAAGGCATTCTGCCAGGAGTGTGAGTGACTCTATAAGCTCTTAAGGCTATAAGTTATGCAGATATGCCACTTGAACTAGAGAGCCAGCAATTCTTTTTGTTACTAATAAGAGATTCTGTTCGTTGAAGCCGATTCTATTTCTAATTAAGAAATGTGGAAAAAGGCAATTTTACCATTGGATGTCTCTCTGATGTGTAGCTGGAATAAGCCATATACCATCTTTCTCTGCTTTCTGGTCGGGCAAGATTAGCGGCACATGCACAGAATAAATTTTCCCTGCAGCACACAGGAAAAAAACCCCAATTCCACCAGCCTATTTTTTTTTGGTACAATCATAACCTGGGTATCCAGAAGAAAGCCCAGCAATCGGAGCCGTTTCAAAACAAGCCTCGTAATGGTTAGAATTGCCCCAGTGAAGAAAGTTTGCCTTTTTCACCCATTCCGGCTTTCGTTCGCACAGTTTCATGGCAGTAATGTCTGCTCAAAGGTTGTCAAATATTAATTTTTTTAAATTTAGTCCCTTGCTAAGCTACAAATATTCATGTTTAACACCAAGTAGCAGTTCAGGGGCTGACAACAGTATGTACCTTTTGAATGATGCATAGAAAGCAGCAGTTAGCACAAAGACAAAGCCACCAGATTGGTCTCAGGGAAACCCAGTGTCTGAATTTTTCATGATTCCTCTAGCACTTAAAGAATAAGAAACTGGCTACTACTGTTGGGAGATGAGCATTGTGAAGGTCAGAGCCCAAAAACATGCAAGTGAATCAGGTTTTGCCTGGGGAAAGTGAAGAGGGATTTAAGCTGCTTAAGAGAATTATATAGATTTTTTTTAATGTATTTTACAAACACTGTAGTAGCTAAACAATAGCTATAAAAATGAGGAGAGAATCATATCCACCTACTATTCATCGCTTGTAAGTCTCAAAAGGCAGAGAAAAGACCATTTCTTTATGTCTGAGGGCTTAAAACTTCCAGAGATCATTCTTTTTCTTCCAGATTCCCCATTATCCTTCTTCTGCCTTTTAAGAACTGCAACTACTTCAGAAGAAAACTGATAAATGGGAAGTGTAAAATGGATTCAGTAATTTCTCTATGCTTACAACAACGCAAGTGCAGTAAAGTGATGTCTTAATTACTCCACAGCCCAGTGGCTTGTGCATGTGTTTATTTTGCACAGCAGACAAACTTTACTTGATCTCATAATTATTTCTAGAAAGTATAAATCAATTCCAAGGGGCAAAAGGGGGAAGAAAATAACAGAAACTGCTTGGGAAAAAAACATTACAGTGTTTAAGCAACTGATGGCTTCACCTGTCATCATCTAGTTAAGCTCTTAATGAGTTATTTTCTATTCTTGGTCACATCTGATTTCTCTTTTCTGTACTATAAGTCCCTTTGAACAGCTGGGAGTTACAGCAGCCTTTGATCACTGTATTCTGCATTTTCAGTCAAAACGAGGACAATTTTTGTCCTTACTTCGCTATTTTTACAAGTCTATTTTCTTCCAGTGTGTTTTTCGGGCATCACTTTGCAGGCATACGGAGGAAACGGAACAATTAATGTATACATTTTTACGTAAATGTTTATAAATTTAGTAAAGGGAGAAAGCTTTGCCACAAGAAAGCTCAGCTCTTTTGAAGGCAGTTTTCTAATGATGACCCTTGGCATGCTAGCCCACATGGGATTCCTCGGAGAAGAGTCTGATGAAAATTAGTCTATTCTCATTTCAAACAGAATTTTGCTGAAGTCCTGATCAGAGCATCAGCATGGAGTCCAGGGAGACAACACACGCTACTTGATTCACTCCACAGCCTCCCTCTCCTGGTAATTGTTGCAGGAACACATAGTGACAAGACTATAGGATGTGAGGGGTCTGGATGTACTCAGGCTGTTACTCTCTGTTTAAAGATTTAAACCATCAGGGTATGATAAGGCTTTTTGATGTTCATTGAACATGGAGCTTGGGTACAGAAGAAGGGGAAAGGGCTTCACCGGAAGGCAATCATCTTTCAGAGCCACAGTAAGACTGAGAGAGGTGGGAAAATCTCAGTCTCAGCATAGACATGGAACAAAGGGAGATGAAAGGGCTAGGGTGAAGAAGGGGCCAGATCTGGCTGTGAGGCAGAACTTGCACTAAAAGATAGTTCGATGCCTTAAAAAGCAGAAAAAAAACATTTAGTGTTCTGGCTCCATTAACATACACTTTTGGCTACAATTTAACTATTCTGCACATTTTTTGCAGTTTATGTTGACACTAGGTTTAAACAATGCCTCTGGCTTATCTTGAAATTATTTAATGAATGTATTTTGTCAGATGAACATCATTTCCTAATTATACAGAAAGTATTAAATGATGAGCTATTTTAAAGAGTGGATACAATCATTTCTTTCCTAAGGGACAAACGAAAACCAGGCTGGTGCCATACGTTGCTGTATAATGTGCATGATGGTGGAGGGGTGGCAGGCACAGGCATTTCCCTTGTCTTGACAAAGCAGGCTTTATGGCCACTCACCTAAAGACAAACACGAAGAGATATCACCACCAGCAGGTAAGGCTGATAACACCACCGCTTCATCCCCAGAAGGGAATGACTATTTCCGAGGATAATTAAGGGCCTAATCCTGCACCATGAATGGTGATGAGGACTTTTGACTCTCATTAGCTTTAAAGGGAGATGAGAGGAATCAGTGGGTCACAGCATCAGGCTCTAAAATGAAAAGAGAGATTCGAAGGAGTCGTCTGCACAATTTCATACACGACGAGGAGGAGAAAGACAGT
>JBCJKH010082070.1:0-13539 GCA_039877255.1 Loriculus beryllinus
CGATGCCCGTTTCATAGCCCCAACCTTCCTTTGCACCCCCCTCTTCATACCCCAGCCCCCCCCCCCCCCGGACCCCAGCGTTCCCCTGTTCCCTGCAGGCCAATGACCACGTGTTGGAGCTGGCGCAGGAGCCGGGGCTGGAGCAGGCCCTGGACACGCTGCGGCTGCGGCTGCTCACGCACCAGCAGGCACACGAGCGCTTCCAGGCCTTCCGCCTGCCCTCGGCGTGCCCGTGAAGGGGGGGACACACGACACCCCCCGGGCACCCCAATCCCCCACCTACCACCAACCCCTCCTCCAAGCCCCTTTTGTACCCCCTGAAATCCCCCGATGCCCGTTTCATAGCCCCAACCTTCCTTTGCACCCCCCTCTTCATACCCCAGCCCTCCCCCTCCTTGGACCGTCTTCATGGCCCCAAACAGCCCCTTTTGAAAACCCAAAGCTCCTCGTGTGTCCTCAATCCCTTCTTACTCATGCCCAGTGCTCCTTTTGGACCCCCAAACCCACTCTGTGTATCCCCAACTCCCCCCTTATGTATTTCCACCCCTCCATAACTAGTGTCTGTGTCAGAAAGCATCTGTTTTGTTGGCTCTAAGGCTGCATCTTGCTCCTGTAAATGAGATTGGATGGGTGCGTGGGAGGCTGGCATGGCAGCAGAGAAAAAAGGATGTCCTGCTGAACGTCCCCTGGGGGAGCAGGTCTGAGTAAGTGCCCTGGAGAGGAGTTGCATCAGGGAGCTGGTAACTTAGCTTCAGAGAGAACATTGAGAAGCTGCAGTGGTGTGTAGGGGTCAGACACTGAGGACTCCCTGAGACTGAAGGGATTTTCCTGAGGTCGAGGAGACCCTGCTCTGCCTTACAAAGTCATTGTATGATTTTAAATCTAAGCTTCAAGTTTGGGGCTTTAAATAACGCCATTCAAAAGAGCAGTGAAAGAAAAAAAAAAAAAAGAGCTTTTTCTTTACGCTTGTGGAATTCACTACTGGAAAAGGCCTTTCAAAGGACCAGCATCACAGTGTAAGGATACATAGCCATTTCAGTTTGGGGGACATCAAAGATATTCCAAGCTGCATGGTGAATACAGTATTTTGCTGATCAATTCTTCCAAGTTATTTTTAAAGAAAGATTTATTCAGAATTAGTCAGAAAGCTCTATTAGGGCAGTTTGATGTGGAAGAATTTGTAAAATTCCACCAGCAGTGGCAGTACCACATGAGGGCTGGCAGTACCGCTGCAACTGTGTGTCTGCCTTTTGTTTTGGTTTCGAAGGAAATAAACAGCTGTGCAATTCAGAACAACTTTAAGACTTTTGGGTAAGTGGACAGCCCCAAGTTTCACTCAGATACATTAAACTGCATAGTGTTGCATAAAATAATATGCTTTCTACCTTTCTACCCCTCCAACAACCCTCACTAAAAGGAAGCACTCTCATCATACAGTCATCATAACTTCACTGCTCGTTATGGATTTTAGCATGGAAGTCAGTCCTTTAAGAAAAATAAAGAACAAGTGTGGTGATTGAAAAAAACAAGAAACATGCTGGAAACATTTGTAGGCTTGTTTTTTAGTGGTTCCTTTGCACAGTAGCTGATGTGTGGCCATTTTTTCTCCTCTTTTAGTGCTTTAAAAAATGCTATGAGCATAGCTCAGAAGGAGCTCCAATGAATATTAAGTTAAAGCCTAAAGGGGTCTGTCTACCTGACACTGAACAAAACACTTATGTGAGATAAATTGAGCAGTTGTTTCTGTCTTTTTTCCACTTACTAATTAACATCTTGTTCGGCTTTTGATTTGCCTAGATATCCGTGGAATACAAGAGTTTTTGGACAAAGTATCTCAACAAGGAATGGATGTAGCATTGCAGAAAGTAGAAAACAACATCAATAAGATGATCACAGGGCTCTTTGCCACTATGCGAATAGAAGAACTGAACCGCTACCGGGACACTCTGAGACGGGCTATTCTTATAATGAACCCCTCGACAGCCAAATCATTCATAACAGAGGTATGTGTAACTTCTTGTTTTGATGACCAAGATTCCAGCTGTTTGTCAAAAGGTTCAGTTTATTTGACTTCATAAAAACAATCAAAAAAACCCCAACCAACCAACCAAAAACTTCAACTAAGAATGTAAATATTTTCACTTCAAAGACCATCATGCAAGAGTGTGTTTTCATGCTCATCAGTGTACACGCTGAATAGTATAGCTGCATTCTGTATGAGCAAAAGCATCTAGGAAACATGAAGAATCAGCATTCCAACTTCTGCTGAAGCTTGTGGATATTATATTGCTATTTCTTTGCTCATTTTATCCCTCACTAAAAAATCTTTACAAGTGACAAGTTTATTTTTATTTATATGAATATATATATAATACATCTTTGTGGATAAAATGTGTCTACCCAATTGGCATTCCAGTTTTTATTTAGATAATATTTGATAATGATCTGTTATGTACCACTGAGTAGTGGAATTTATGAAGAGCGGGATCTGAATGAAGAACTTAAGATGATAGACTTACAGCTGTGCTTCTGTATTTAAACAAAAACTGCAAACAGTATGAGCAGAGTTTTTAAATCCTCTTCAGCATTTAGTGACAGAAGACTTTCATATCACATTCAATCGCAACATGTCATTTTTTTTTATTAAAGGCATAATTCTTTTTACACAGCACTGTGCTGTTTCCATTATAGTTTTTCACATGTGTGTATACACTTCATCATCAACCAGTGGTTAAAAATGTATTTGTTTTCTGTTCCATAGGAATACACTTTATCTCTGCGATAATTTTTCTTTGGATCTATTTGTAACTTGCATTACTTTTTTTTTTTTTTTATGCTTTCTTGTTGCCAATGTCTTCAGAAATTGAGACTTAAAAGCTATGTTGTCTCAAGTGAATGCCTTTTAGGAACATTAGTTAAAAGAGTGCTTTTTTTGTTTCTTTTTATTTTTTTTTTCCTATTATTTATTTGGCTAGACAGTCTGCTGTCCTTATTTCACACTGAAGCTTGCTAATTCTGAGAAATGAGGGTTTGCAGCTCTAGCCAAATGTCTGCCATGCATTCTAAGATGTAAACAGTTTGTGGGCATGTTTTAGATTATTCTGTACTGTTTTCATCACCCAAGTCACAAGTGGTTTATTTTTCCATAAGATATTTCACATTGAAACCTCAGAGCAGCAGGGTTCAGGGCTCTAACTACAATAACTTACTGAACACAACTCCTGTTGTTCCTCAAGAAAAGTGCTCTTTAAAAAAAAAAAAAAACAAAAACCAACCACAACATTTTATTGCTTATTTTTACACATTCAAGCATAGTAACAAAGTCATCGCTATCTTTTGAAGTATGTTGTCAAGAAAGTAAATAGTTTCTTTCAGAGTTGTCACTTTGGCATTAGCCACTCAAATCCTCTACCCCCGAAAAAAACACCAACAAACCCTCCAACTAATCCAAACCCACAATTCCTCTTCCCAGCTAAATATGCAAAACCAAACCCATACACACCCACAAAAAGTAACAACAAAACACTCTTGATGTTTCTCTTTTCCTGCAGTCTGTAAGACTACAAGGAAAGGTCATTATCTTCTTTTGTGAGTGAGGCTCAAAGAGAGTGTCTCACATCAGTTACAGGTTTTGCTAGCACAACAGCATTTATTTGGAGCAAGATGTGACTAGTAAAGCTGAAAGAGGGAACCTCTCAATAGGAAGAGTTACTCAAATAGGAATATGATTACTGCCTTGCTTTATTTCTGTTGGTGGTGTGGAATGAACTACGCAACTGCACTCAAACACTCAGTGTCTGCATAAGGAGAAACTTGCTGGGATAGCTTTGCCACTTTGCAGTTAAACCACCACCTGTACTTTATGGACAAACAAATTATAGAGCCTATGGAGTGACAATGGGTTAAGATATTCCTATACGGCTCAAGTGTGGACATGCTTACTCCAAAGGTTATGCCATGTGCATGATTAGTTTAACTTGGAAATTCTGTTTAGATAGATTTAGATGATAGATTTGGCATGTAAACTTGAAGAAGTTAATAAGAAACAACTGCTTATGTAGACAAGCCCTTGGGTTTTTTGTGGCCTTTCTGCCCAGGAGATGCTTTTGGCTGCCTAGTTGGATTCAGCTGTCGGCCTCTTTCCCCAGACCTCACATGGCCTTTGCTGCTTTGGTTGCTCTTAGATGGCTGATTTGGCTGAACCCCTTCATTGTTTAGCTGAGAAGAGGGTTTATTCACTCTGTAACAGCTGTAGTAAGCATAGGCTTGATTACTATGCAAGTAACAACTTTTCCAGAGTAAATAGTCAGATACTGGCCTGTGTAAATAGGCAGTCTGTAAATTTGAGATTCCTTGCAGTAGAATTTATCTCTGCTCTGACTCTAAAATTCTTATTTTTAAATAAGAATATTGGGCTTAATTTAATATTGTTTTTTAAGTAGCATTGCTTTTTTATGTTAGATCACTTCTTTCTTTCCAGCTTTTCCGTCTCTAGAGCTCGCAGAGATGAGATCTTTACTTATATACTGAAGAAAACGGGGATTAAGATGTAAATACACTGTTCTGCCTGTAGACAAAAAACCCTCCTTCTCTTTAGCCATTATGTATTAATTTACCCTCTGTAGAGTGTTAAAAGTCAGGAAGAATTGGGAATAGGTATCACAGCATCTCTCCTTACTGACTATAGGATTAATGTAAAGTGAGAGACAGGGTCCAGCCAAATTCCCTGATGTCCTTCATTGCTTTAAGCTGGGGATGAAGGGGCAAAAGGGGAAAGCTCTGCTGAAATAGTGACATTCAGTGGGAGTAAGTGGTGTGGATGTGTGGAGCTGGAGGAGATTGGGACCCCTTCCCAGATCAGTTTGTGGCAGCATCTGGGAAAATGCTTTGTCAGGAATATACTGGTGGCTTCTTAACTTTTTTTTTAATTTATTTTTTTTCAGTAGGTTGAGATCTTTCTGTACCCTCAAGTAATCACCCATGTCCCACAGATGAAGCAAAATATTCCCACTGAAACTTTTGTAATTACTGAAAAGCACTTTGGAGTCAACCATCTTGCACAAAAATTGCTATGCTGCCTGACAGCACTGGTGACTGGTGTGAACAGTATGCCGCTTGTTTTTTGGTTTGGGGTGGGGTTTTTTTTGCACATGTTCTTCTGATCTCTGATGAACTTGCAAGACAAATGGAGAAAAAGTAATAGGATGTCTTTGCCAGCTCAGCACTGGAGCAAAAATTCAGGGTCAAGTGACAGAATACAAAAGTATTAAAATTCACCTGGCACTTTAGCAAAAGAGCAGGGACCCTTTTGGCCAAGAAAGTCTCTATCACCTTGTTAGTCTTGTCAGAAAGGCATCTCAAAACACTAGAAAAGGTTTAGGAAAGGGCATAGAGAAACCACCTCTGTGTTGAGACTGCCTTGCAAAACAAGACTTTCTAAAGCTAAGCGTGAGAAGGCTGGGTAGTAAGAGGAACAGGCCAGGACACTCACGTTGCAGCAGAGATTCTGGGGATAGCAAAACAACTTAGAGAAGCAAAACTTTAGGAAGCAAGCCAGGTATTCTCACTTGGGTCAGTATGCTGTCAGGACCACCTCTGCTTATAACTTTATTTCTATTTAGCTAAGGAAACTACCTTATCAGCTATGTGCAGAAATATGAATGTGGTGTTTTATGCAAGGACTCCAGGAGCTGAAAACAAGACGACAAGGGAGGGATACTGAAGCTGACTCGGTTTCTTAGATATAGAGGAAAATTATGTTGATTAGCAGAAGACTACACACTGAAAATCCAGTAAGCTGTGGGCAAAAGAGTCTTAGCATCAGCCAGTGATTTTGCTGGAGTTTTGACAGGCAAGCTCTGTAAGGCCTTGGTCTAGGTGCTGAAGGCACTGCCACCTCCAGCTGTCAGTTCTTCCCCTTAGCAGAGGGATTCCCACGCCAGCAGCAAGCTTGGCAGATGTGACTGTACACCTTGATGCCCCTTGCTAAGTTCCTTGGTTCTGTTGCAGGGGTAGTGACCTCTTAAAGAAAGGGGTGAGAACACTTTTTAACTGCAGCATCAAGATTCAGCAGCTTGTCAGGCAGAAATTTCAGAGCATTGTCAATATGTATAACCATCAAAGGTGTTGTGAGGACTTGATAATTTCAAGCCATCAATGCAGTGAGCACTGTCAGCTCCCAGACTGGAGAGAGTGCTGCACACTATATGTTTGTGTAATTAAAAATATTAGCTTTTTATTATTCCAAAGGCTTCATTCTGCAATCAGCTTGAAACTACTGAGCCCCATAATGTCGGGACTTCATGCGTGCAAGTGATTATGCTAGAGATATTGGCAATGTTTACTGTTAAACAGGTACTTAAAATTAAGCTGCCATGCATCACAGAGCTGGGTTATAATTATTTAAAATGTATTAAAATTCAACAAAACTAGCAGCTTCCAAATCTGAGAGTTCTAGCAATAAGTCCAGCATGTTGACCTGTGTGTATGCAGACGTGCTTATTGTACCAACCTGCATAGGTGCCATTTTATTTGTCTGTATTAATTTTCAAAGAAACTTAAATTATGTAGCTTTTAGGCATTATTAAGATCTGCTGCACATTATTCTGGTGAATTGAAATGTTTGGGGTTTTTATCTAACCCAGGCTGATGTGGGACAGTACAAAAATAGGTTAGCTTGAATGAAGAGAAGCTACACTACTACTTTCATGAATAAAAGAAATCTTTATAAATGAAATATTAAAATGTACAGGGAAGATAGAATAAAGAATGTAAATGAAGTACTGAAGAGTTCTTGCAATGTAGTGGGCAAGTGAAAAAGAGAAGGTGAATGTTTTAGGAGCAAATATAATTTAAAAATGCCTTATTTTCTTGAATCTTCACCATGTTTTTTCCAATGGTTACTGTGAATAGACTGGAATAAGACTGATGCTGTGATATAAAATTACTCATGGTGGCACATGTCCTGGTATTTATTATGTTTTATCACTATTCCTCTATTGAAAATAACTAGGCATTTTAAACCTAAGTATTTGAAAAAGTAATTTTTTTATTTTTCATAAAGTGACGTTACTTATTATTTTACCAGGTTTTAGCTTTAGATATGATCGTGCAGCAAATCACAGATTGTGACAGGGATTTGCTTTAATGTTACATAGCACTCTACAGAGGCTTATTTCGTTAAAAAACTTATTTGCTGTGAATTAGGAAAGTTTACTTAACTTCTTCTCCGCAAGATTTATTCAGCCTTTGTGTATTCAAAGTTCATGGAAGCTCAGTGTTTTTTACTTTTTTTTTTTTGTTTGTTTGTTTTTTGTTTTTTGTTATATCTTATTCTATGACACTGCGCTCATTGGGTCTTAAATGTATCCTAAGGAATGTTACACTGATATCTAACTGTTTTGCTCTTCTCTTTTTATTAATAAAGAAAATTTAGTTTTAGTTAAAAGCATGATCTACAGACATGTATAGACATGTCTATATAGACGTGTGTACACAGGTGAATGCAGCTGAAAAGAGGAGTTAGGAATCCAGTGCACCTGGGTGCTACTTCCACTGAAACATATGACAAAAATTCTGTAGTTTCCACTAGAATTAGATGGTTTTTGTTTAGTGTTTTTTTGTTCAGATATGAACAGATAACATACATAGAGAGGTGGAAGACTCCAGATAGATACCAAGTCCATATAATTAGCTTTGGAGAATAAATTATCATCTAATGCATCCCTTAACTTCATGTGCTAGGTAGTACCTGTCTCTGTTTGTGGCACAGATCTACGTGTATTTCAGCTATTAGCTACTTGAAAATCTTGTCAATCTGAGCTTTTGATCTTCTGCCATTTAAAATCAGCTGGTTTGCCTTTTACGTGTGTGCCATGGGCTGCCAATCCCAGGTACATTCAGGAGCAGTCATCAAACTGGGATTTGGAAAAGCTGGCTTCTCTTCTTCTGCCATGCACATGCTATGTGACTTTTGAATGTGTTACTGAATCACACTTCATTACTTTTCTCTAGATAAAAAGAAGTGTAATGCTTGCATACCTTTGTATAGTGCATAAGTGATAAATAGTAACATTATTTTGTGTACATCCATATGTTTCCTGCAAAAGTAAAAGCATATTTATCTCCCATCTAAAACCCACCCTGGTTTTCATGGTTTTTTTTTTAAATTAACTGTACTGCCTGATGAGTTTCTTCTTCTCAAAGCAACTTGAAGATAGAGCAAGAAAAAATTTGTCAGTTGAATTCAGCAGTGATGAACGTCTCATGATAAGCGTGCTGGTATCCCATTAGATGACTTGATGGCTTAGCACATTTGTATGTACATCCTAATTTTATGAGCACTGCTGAATATGGCAGTAGCTGGTAGTTAGTTGATGCTAATAATAATGACAAAGGTATTTTTGCCATTATGCAGATACTAATTATTATTTCCCTCAGAGATTTTTGGCATTTTCACTATAAACATTTATTTGTGATCTCTGGGAATTTTTAAACAATCCTACTTACATAAAATACAAGTCTGAAGTCTTTAAAGGCAAGAGTTGTTCAGGCAGTTTTCTTTGATGGCACTGATGAAGGTGAAGGATCAGCAGCAGCCATATGAACTTTCCTAATGCTATTTTTACCTCCTTCACCTATCATTTTATCATAACTATATATATTGGTTGTACTGGAATTTATCCAGGAGAGCTGGTTTTCAGAGGCTAAAAACAGATCTTGCACTGTTTATGACTGTTTGCTCCTTTGTCTGTCTTATAAGTAAGCTGAATGCTCTAATCTTTAAGGTTGTCTTTCTAATCAATTGTTTTTTGAAAAGCATTTGAGCTTTTCAGACCTGCACACTCCTGTAGACTATTCTTGCCTTTTTAAGCCTATTCTCTACATCATAACTGGAATAAATCCCATTCGGTATGCTCCACTGTTATTTGTTGTTGTTAATGATAGTATATATGATGAAATATATTTTGGTTTTTTTTGTCTTTCTCCAACCTTAAAAACAGAATTTATAGCTGCAAACTGAGCTAGAGGCTTAAAAGGGTTTTTACTTCATAGGATCTTCCAAATCTCTAGTAAAGGGATGCTCAGAAAAAGTTCAGAATGCTGAACAAGTTGAAACTTTGATCTTTAAATGTAGCAAAAGAGTCTTTTTTGAAGTCTTTAAAACTGCAAGAATTGAAGCAGGGTCTTGGAGGACTCTAGATTTTAACCTTCAGAAAAAAAATCTGAGAAAGTTCTTGAATTTACCAGTTAGTCAAATTCCCTGACTTTTTATGCTCTTGCAGCCATGAGTGTAGGCTATCCAGCTGATGGCTGAATGATTGGATGTGAAAATTCATGCAGTTTTCCTATGCTTGATGAATGGAGTGATGGTATCGATTTTATATGCACTCACTTACCATAAGGTACAAGTTTGAAGATAAAGCATTTTAGTTACAGACAAATGAAAGTGGAAAGTAAGTCTCACTGGTGAAATAAGTCAGCTTCAAAGGGATTTGTATCAAATGCGTCATTACTGTGTCTGTAGCCTAAAGCAATCTTTTTGGTACCTGTATTTTCTGGTAAGTATCAGTAGGAGAGTGAAATCCATGTTCACAATGTAGTATTTGGGTTCTTGGGGCAAAATGCTGTGCTTGCTGTTGCTAGGGTAGTTTATTTTAGCATCTAATATTAAGAGGAAACATAATGGAAAATCTGTTCCAACACAGAGGATCTAGATCTAAAAGAACAGGAGCTGGTGGCTATCTGCATGTCTTATGCACTGTTATGAATTTTGGAACTAGGGCTGTACCTTGCTGTTCCTGGAAAGTAAGGTTGCGTAGTAGTCAGGAGCTCAGCTGGTACATTTGTGTTGGCTGCATATTGGTTTTGTCTTTTAATTAAGGTTACGATATCAGCAGCTGAGGAGAAGCAGGATATGGGTATGCTCATCTTGCAATATACTTGCAATGGGAAAAGTGAGACAAATGCCTGCATGATGTTACAAGCCTGGTGGTAGCAATATGTCCTGCAGATCTTACCATGATTGTCTGTGGTTTTACATCCTTTACTGTGGTGCTGATAGTCTGAGACCCTCATTGAACTTTGTGTCCAAAGCCAATATGAACTGGAGCATCTGTGTGGTCTACAACATAAGAAAGTCACAGCATATCTCTGCATTTTTCTTCTTCCTGGATTTTCTTCATTTTGGCTTCATGGTGTCTAGGCATTCATTATAAATGGATATTCACATGATGCTGGTTTCTAGCCAATGCCAGAGGGTAGCACAGTTGCGAGTTGCTGTTGTCAACAGCAAGAGCTGTAGTGTATCATTTTGTTTTGACCAGTATTCTGGATTTGAATGCACTCTGTTCTTCAAATTTTGGAACTACGTAGTGAGCTTTTAAGTATCTTCTTCTATCGTTAATTCTCTTTCTATCGCAATCTGTAACGGAATGCAGCAGATTCAGGGGCCTAAGTGCAACTCTTCAGTTTCACTACGGTTTTATACACAATTTATTGCAAATATTTATGAAAGTTATAGTTAAATTGTTAGTGTGTTTATTTGAGACAAGAGGAGCATTAGTGATTAAGTACTGAGTAGATGTATTATGTGCTTTATGAGAATCTCATAATATTTGCTGTTGTGCAAACAGTTCTTAGATTATGCCTTCCCATAAAATACTTTCTGCTGCTCCTGGCTTTTAACAGCACAGACATTGACATTCTCTTCTTTGGGATCTTGCTGGGTATGCTCTTTTCTGGACTTAAACAAATAACTGAGGGGTTGGCCTCCCATGATCTTTAGAGATGTAATAATTCTTTTCTTATTTTATTTGTGTTGGTTATTCTTGGTCCTGATTTCTTAAATTGCTACCAAAGTTAATTATATTCTCCTGTTATACCAGCTATTTTAATTGGATCTGATACACTTGGTTATTGTTTATTCTTCCTCTCTGCATTTATAGCTTCACTATAAACACCTCTGTTGTGTTCCTCTTGAGAGACAAATGTCTTCTCATACAGAGCAAATTGCTTCAACCAGCCAAACAGAATTAAAAAGAAAATAAAACACATTAATGAAACAAAGCTATCATATACACATTAGTAGAGACAGTACTGTATTAAAGTGCGTATTTTCTGCTGGACTCAAGGTGGTTGATTCATGTAGGTACAAAAAGTCCACTCTGAACATCTGCAAAACTAATATGCAATTGACTGCAACAGAATAAGTATCTTTTCGAAATAAAATGACAGCTAGAGATGATTAACTTAAAGGGGAGATAAGATCTGACAAAACTGTTTCTAATCCAATTCTTCCTCCAAAGTCATGTTGCCCAATTGGCAGAACTGTTCTTCAGTTCTTCACTTTCTTCACACCTTTCTTCACACCTTTCTTCACACCAGTAAATAAATAGATGTATAGCCAGTGCATTAGCTTACCTAGCTTTCCCTAAAATAGAACCAATTTCCTAGCTAAATGAAAATTCAGTGTTGAATGTTTCTAACTGTGAAGCACAATTAACTGAATCATAATCAATATATGAATTGTTTTGCCCATCTGTTAGACTGAAATGAGGAGAACTAATAGTTGTTATTTCTTCTATTTTAAAAATATTCTCTGTGGCACTGATGAATCTCCCTCATTAGTTTGCTCAAAAGTAAAGATAGAATTTTATACCCTATCACCCCTTCCATAATGTTTGTTGGGAGATTGCTTATGAAATGTAGCTGAGCAGTCTCCCACATGTTGTTCTTCTTGTTTCAGTATGTGTGTTGTAGTTTTATTCTGGCTGTAATGTTTTCTCCCATGTATGCTTCAGTAATCTTCATGTCAACTTAAATTCTTCTTTAAAAATTTGGTCAACAAAATTGGACAACTATGCAAAAATATTAACAGCACTTCAATAAAAATGCTTAGTATACCATTAGAAAAAATTGCTGTAACGCTGGGTACCTCAAGATTCACCTTGCTTTTGTGGGCACTTCATAATCAGCAGTGAGATTTTTGAAAACTCTTGTATGACAATTTATTCTGGTTTGGAAGTACCTAGCAGACAGAAGCTAATTTTGTAGTCTCCACAGAGCATAAGGAGTTACAGACTGCAGCAAGACGGGTGATGTGGTCTCGGGTAAAGTGTCCCTATCCATGGCAAGGGGATTGGAACCAGACGATCTTATGGTCCTTTGTAACTATTTTATGATTCAATGATTCTATGATATCGGGGCTGATTTTAGCTTTAAGCATTATTTGTTTCTTACCTCCATACATAATTTTTCCCTAGTTAGAACTTTTATTATTTATATTATTAATAAATGTTTTCAAAGGATTTTATTTTGTTTTTATTGTCCTGGATGCTCTAATTTAAAATGAAAAATTAATTAATGACTGTGATTAATCTCAGAATTTCTATGAATGAAAATAACAGCTGCTTCTGCTGATTGTGAGAATGGATGTAAAAAGTTTTGCTTTGGTTTTGAAAAGACATGTTATCTACTGGTTGCCTATGTCATCCATTCTAAAACCTCATCTTTTAATAAGAGCCCTAAGCTATCTTGGTAGGGTTCACTCATTTTATCTCTACTTACAAGTGACAAGGCAATCTGTGCTGCTAAAGCTGGTTGTTGAAGGGTTGAGCTGGATGATTGTTAAAGGTCCCTTCTGACCCAAACCATTCTGTGATTCTGTAATTTTCTGAAACAAAAACTGAAAATTGATACCATACGCCGTACTGTTAGGGTTTCTTGAAATGTAATCTTGAGAATCACATGAGATTTGCTTGGGAAGGGAATCAACATTTATCTTAAGATAGCTAAAATTATTGTCTTACAAAATTTCCTGTATTTCAGATCAAATAAAGAATGAGAAGCAATAGGAGTTTATGCTGTCAGCACAAATTAATTTAAGAAGCAGTGGTTGGACATGAAAAAACAAGGAAAAAGAAAAAAGGAAAGGGAAGTTTGATTATGCTAGTGGCCTACTTTGTTTAAAAGGGGAAAGAAGGCTGTTTTGTTCAGTCTTTTGTGTTTTATCTGGCTTATGAGCCAGCATTCCTGTGCAGTAAGATGGACACAAATTCAGAAGAGATTAAATGAAAAAATAGATTTGTCAGCTTTCTTTAGAAAATCAGTAAATAAAATAGCCTTAAAGAGTGCTTTGCATGAGACATTCATTTAGTTATAAAGACACCAGAGCAGGGGCACCTTTTAACTCCTCCTGAGGTATTTGGAGACAGGTCACAAGAAGGGCCTTCTGGCAATGCCTGCTTGCTTTAGCTTAGGGAAGTAAATTAACTCTCATCATGTGGCTGAACATTTCCCTGTGGGATTATAGAATCATAGAATAGCTAAGGTTGGAAAGGACCTTAAGATCATCTAGTTCCAACCCCCCTGCCATAAGCAGGGCCACCTCGCACTAAACCATGACACGCAGGCCTTCGTCCAACCTGGCCATGAACACTGCCAAGAATGGAGCACTCACAAGTTCCTTGGGCAACCCATTCCAATGCCTCAACACCCTCACAGTAAAGAACTTCCTCCTTATATCTAATCTAAACTTCC